>CABHPQ010142086.1:0-11818 GCA_902168405.1 Peromyscus aztecus | reverse complement strand
TGTGTGTGTGTGTGTGTGTGTGTGTGTGTGTGTGTGTGTGTGTGTGTTTACAGAGACCACAATTGCTTCTATTGAAAGGGTATCGTTATCCCATGTTGAGAAACACTGCCTTCCTTCAGTGCAGCAAGCTCTTGGTCTTTGTCTAGGCACCCACAGGATGTCTCAGAGTCTGGCTAATTTTCCCCCTTTGAAAGATGGAAAGATCCTCCCACCTCCAAGCTTTACTTTTTCAGGACTTCCCAAATCTGAATATATTTTAATATATGAATATGTGTATTAAAGAATAGTTCATATAGTGATGTTTATTTACTCTCACTGAGAGAGAACTACTGAGAGATGTACCTTGCTCTATCTCAGACAAATGTGCATGCATCTCAAAAGAGTCTCCAGTGGTCAAGTTCATGCAGGTAGAACAGGATCCAAGGAGAAGATCTGGGTTTTGTTTAGTTTCGATTTTTGTTTGGGTTTTTTTTATTGTTTATGTCCACTTAATAATAATAATAATAATAATAATAATAATAATAAGAAGAAGAAGAAGAAGAAGAAGAAGAAGAAGAAGAAGAAGAAGAAGAAATAGAAAAGGAAACATTTACAACATTGGCCTAAGAAGTTCAGATTATATGAAGTAAACCTCACATCAGTCCTCTCTGTTAGATATTATGGGATATTTTTAAAGGTAAGAGAGTCACAGCTAATGTAGGTTAATTTGCCCAAAGTCACTCAGAGCTAGCATGTGTCAGAGCTGTGGCTTGGCATCTGAGTCACCAGAGCCAGCCTTAAGCATTCTGCCATTGTTCACTGTGTCTGTGGAGTAGCTGACCAGTGTCTCAATCTATCTGGACTGCTATAACCAAATACTAAGCTAGTCTAAGTAATTCATAAATGACAGAAATTTAGTCCTTATAGTTAAGGGGACTGGAAAGCCCCAAACCAAGGATCCTGTGGATTCAGTGTCCAGGAAAGCCCATTTTCTGGCTCATAGGAGGTACTTTCTACCTGGCCCTCGGCAGAGCAGTTTGCTGAGGTCTTTTCTATAAGTACGATAATCCATCCCCTAATAATCTAACCACCTCTCAAAGGTTCCCCCTCCAAATACTACCACATGCAGGAAGGTTAGAATTTCAATATATGATTCTTGAGGGAACATAAACATTTAGACGGTCAGGAAAGGGAAGAGGATTCCCAGAGGCCATTTTAGTCACTTAGGTGATACATTCTTGTGCAATTTGTCCCAAATCCTTAGCTGTGGAGATGCAGCTCTCTAAATCTTTCCAGCCCAGGTCCTCAGGCAGGCATGGTGTATGCGCTGTGATACACATATGCTCAGAAGGGCTTTGTGTGGTGGTATTGTGTTCCCCAAAATATTGTGTACCTTAATAAACTTATCTGGGGTCAGAGACAGAACAGCCACAATATTAAACATGAGGATAGGCAGTGGTAGCATACGCCTTTAATCCTAGCATTCCAGAGACAGAAATCCCTCTGGATCTCTGTGAGTTCAAGGTCACATTGGAAACGGCCAGGCGTGGTGACACACGCCTTTAATCCCAGTAAACCAGCCTTTAATCCCAGGGAGTGGTAGTAGAGAGCAGAAAGGTATATAAGGTGTGAAGAAACTCGAGGCATTTGGCCTGGGTAGGCATTTGGCCTGGCGAAGCATTTGGGCTGGTTAAGCATTCAGGCTTCTAGCAGCAGTTCAGCTGAGAGTCATTCGGATATGAGGACACAGAGGCTTCCAGTCTGAGGAAGCAAGACCAGCTGAGAAGTTTGCCAGGTGAGGTTAGCTGTGGCTCATTCTGTCTCTCTGATCTTCCAGTGTTCACCCCAATACCTGGCTGAGGTTTGATTTTATTAATAAGACCTTCTAAGATTCCTGCTACAGCTTTGTCCTAACCTGACCTCTTCCTAGTCCCTTCCTTCTCTTCCATTCTCATAGCAAGGGACTCAGAGTCCTTTTCCCACCAACTAGTCTAATGTTCCTTCTTCCCACACTCCTTGTTACCTCACCAGTCCCTCCTTCCTCTGGTTACTTTGAAGAGCATCTCTGAAGCAGTAGCCGGAGCCGGAGTGTTGAGTTACTACTGACCTACTGCCCTGCTGGCCAACCACCCTCAGTGATGTTCCCCAGAGCAGACTGGAGCACCGTGGTAGCTTGCCCATTTCAGCAAATACAGACTATGGCCTAATGAAATTTTACTGAGACACATCCATGCCCACTCATTTGCGTAATGTACATAACTGCTGAGTAGCATTGCTGTGATAAAGACCTCATGTCCTGCAGAAAACCTATAATACCCATTTTTCAGATATTTCCAGGGTTGGGGCAAGGATTCAGTCTATGACCTGGAATATCTCCTGTTTGGGCCACCATGGTCTCCTCTGTGGACATGGGTATTTTCCTCATAAGTTTCCCCATTCTTTGAGTAACATTCATGAACACCATGTAACGGAAGTGTCCATGAGGAAAGGAGACACATCTTACTTGCACTCACAGAGAAGCACCCAAAGTGACAGATTTGTCCTTGCTCTGGGAAGTAGTTGGGGGGGGCAAAGGTAGGGTTCTTACCTGCTGGTTAGAGGGGAGAAACATGTCTGCATGGTGGGCCTTTCAATTTTTCTCACTAGTCTCTTAGTCAGAGCTGCCTGATAGCCCAGGAATAGAAAGAGAAGAGCAATAGATGTGGATCAGAGATCTCTTTATGCAAATCTCTGTAATGTTCATAAAAAGTGGGACACACTCACTGATAAGACAAGATTCCTACAGCCCTCCAGTAATCAAGGCCAGCCTGGTCTACAGAATGAGTTCCAGGACAGCCAGGGTTATTCAGAGAAACTCTGTCTCAGAAAAAAAAAAAAAAAAAAAAAAAAAAAAACCAAAAACAAAAAACAAAAAACCACAGTGGGGTTCAAGCTTCTACTAGCTCCCCCATCCTTTTGATCTCACAAGAAGAACACGTGTTGGCCCGTGAATAGTTAACCCTTCCACTTACACAAATTGACCATGTAATGTTAGTATCATTTTATTTGGAACCTAATAATTACATTAATAACGGTATACTGTATTTACATCTATTTTCTTATATATTCAAGCATAATGCATTCACTACTACATTGGAGACAATGTCCTGGGCATCCTGTATGGAAATTTGATTATAAAAGAATGCAAACACCACTCATTTCCTCTGAATTAGTTGCCCTCAACACAGTGATTATTCCCATGATTACTTGGAAGAGGCCCATCTGGATACAGAAGACAGGGTACATGGGGCTTCCCCCTCTCAATACTCTGTGGAGGTGACATCATTAAATGGGTCTTCCTCACTGCTCAGGAAGTTGCTTCTGAATGACTACCCTATGTTTGAACACAACGGTGGTCTGTGAGGCGTCCTGAGGAACACTATCTTTCTCAAGGCACTTTGACCTTGATGGGAACCAATGATCTTAAAGTCACTGAGAACACATTAGGCAGCTCTTTGGGGCCTTTGGTTACAAGACTGGGTCCTGACTTCAAAGGAACTTGTGGGCCAGGTGGCAGGGGGACAGAAACACAGAGTATAGGCATTCAGCAGAGACCTTGGGACTTGGGAGTCATAGCTCAAGAAGGCTCCCCAGAGGAAAAACATCAAGATACTTTAGATCATGGGTAGGAATCAGACAAAAGGATCTTAGCTAGGAATGTGTCAGCATGTACATTAGCCTAGAGCAGCAGTTCTCAACCTGTGGGTCATGTATCAGATATCCTGCATATCAGATATTTATATTATGATTCATAACAGTAGCAAAATTACAGCTATGAAGTAGCAACAAAAAAATTTTATTGTTGGAGGTCACCACAACATGAGGAACTGTATTAAAGGGCCTCAGCATTAGGAAGGTTGAGAACTATGGCCTAGGGGCTTAAGAGAAGCTTGTGGGATTGAAGACCAGTTCTGTGACTGCCTTCCTTGACACAAGGATATGCAGGTATGTCTAGAGTACCAGATGCCAAGCATCACAGCTACTCCCCTAGCCTGGCTTCCCATTAGTTAAGATATATTTGCCTGTACCACACTAATGAGTCTTGTTTCCTCGAGGTAAGGAAATGAACCTCAAAATCCCTTTTTTCCGATTTTTCTGGGTGCTCTGCGTCCTCTAGGAAAAGTAGCCACCACTTCAAGGTGTTGAGCTCCTACAAGTCAGTTTCCAGCATCATTCTTGGACCCTGGGAACATTCACTGGCCTCTGCTGGGTCTGATGCTGTTCTTGTGCAATTATGACTAACAGCTGGTTGAAGACGGTGCCTTTTACTTGTCCCTACATAGCCTTAACTGAGAGAGGCAAGAAGAAGACCGAGACCCCTGTCCTACTTCTCAGAACAAGAAAACATTTAAAATAACAAATCTGGGATTTGGGTTTGGCTTTATGACTTTCCTGAGGTTTGCTCGACTGATGCCAGCAACATCTGGATCGGGGAGCACATCTGGTCCTACCATAATAAAAGGAGGCTGCTTGGCTGAGTTTCCCTCAGGAAAAGGTCCAGGATGTAGAGCAGCAGGGAGGGTAAATAAGCCCCAGAAGCAGCTCTCGGGAATGGGCAGGGGGCAAGTGGTTCTGCCCAAGAAGGGGGTAGCCCTTCTACCAGGCTAAGGCTGAGCCAACCTTGCGTTACTCTCTACTTTGACTCAGCAGGTCCCTTCCCTCCTGCACCCTTCCCAGCCCCTCATTTTCAAGGCTTTTTTAGACCTCTCCTGCTACCACTGTCACTCAGCAAGTCTCTGCCCACATGGTGAACAAGCCCAGGACAGGTCCTGAGTCTGTCCCACAAGCCTTCTCCAGACAGAATATTTACCTCCATTATGTTAAAAAGAAAGGCCCGGCATTGGGAGAGTCAAGTGCATGCAGGTGTAGTATCAATGTTTGAGACAATAGGGGAAGGGTGACTTTCGTTGCTGTAAAAAATTCCTTTGCAGATATTATGACAACGTTTTGTTAATAAAAATAATATTGTTTTTATTTCTTTTTTCTTTCTTTCCAGATTTTTTAGGCCACTTTATTGCCAACCCCTGATAAATTATGAGCTAAGTGTTTAAAGTTCATTTCTCCCAGAAGCAACTGTTCTTTGAAGATAGATTCCTGGAGTCAACTGGTACCCAAATAAGGGGTTTCTAGTACCTTCTCAGTAGCATGGCTGAACATTTTTGAAAGGGGTAGGTGTAACATCCCTGAACCTTGGCAGCTGGTAACGATCATGGTGGTCATTTGGTAAAATTTTCCACCCAGTAGAAGAATTCTGCCTGCAGCACCCAGAATGGCTCAATCACTTCCAGTTATGGGAACTCACTTCTCTGCAAGGCAGGATACTCCCCATTGGATGGTTTCTGTGGCTGCAAAGGTTTGGTTTTGTTTTGTTTCATTGAAAGACCTTCCCTCCCAAAGATGCTCTTAGGTGTCCAGCATCATGCTTTTACAATGGTGCTGACAGGAATTCTCTTTTCTTGCCTAGAATACTAAACAAGGCTGTTCCCACCTAGAATTGGAATCACTAGAACCACAGGGTAAAGAAATGTTCAGAGTAAAAGAAAAGCCAGATTGTTCCTCAAAGTGCATCTGTTATTCCTCATTCATACGGTGTACAATTTGTGTTTTTTTCTTCTTTTTAATTACTTAAAATCATATTTGTGTGTGTGTGTGTGTGTGTGTGTGTGTGTGTGTGTGTGTGTATGCATGAGTGCTAGATCTTGCCATGGAACACATGTAGAAGTTGTAGAGCAGAGTCTTTGATGTTTCTGCTGCTTGGCTAGTTGGCCTGTGTGCTCTGGGCAATCCTCCTCCTGTCTGCTCCTCCCATCTCATGGTAGGAACACTGTCAGTACAGATGCTGCTACCACACTGGGCTATTCCATGGGTTCTAGGGGTCTGTCAAGCAAGCACTCTACCACTAAGCTGTGCCCTCAGCCCTAACTGTTACTAATGAAAAATCCCCACATTAATTATAAGACTTCAGAGCAACTGTGTTAATCCACTGAGTAGTCTCACCCCCTCCTCCCAGATATCCTAACATGTCCTCCTCCAGCCTTCATGCATTAGTTTTTGTGTGTGTATGTGTGTGTTTTGTTTGTTTGTTTGTTCGTTTGGTTGTTTGTTTGTTTGTTTGTTTGGTTGTTTGTTTGTTTGTTTGGTTGGTTGGTGTTTGGTTGGTTGGTTGGTTGGTTGTTTGGTTGTTTGGTTGTTTGTTTGGTTGGTTGGTTGGTGTTTGGTTGGTTGGTTGGTTGGTTGGTTGGTTTTTGTAACCCACTAAGACCAGTTGGTGCTGCCTGCTGGAATACTGTCTGATGCTGTTGGTTTGGTCTTTTGTGGGTCTTGAACAGAGAACCACAACTTTGATGAGTTCATGAGTCCAAGCGCCACATCATGTCCAGAAGACAGGATTTCACAGCATCCCTTCCATCCTCTGGCTCTTAGTCTTCCTTTCCTTCCTCCACAATGTTCCCTGAGCCTTGCAGGGCTGATACTGATGTTAGGGGCTGACTACTCATTAGTCACTTAGTCTCAGCACTTTGACCAGCTACTGCTAGTCACTGCACTGCTGCCCACTGCAGAGAGACGTTTCTCTGGCCAAGGCTGAGAATGCCACTAACCTATGAGTGTAAACACAAATACATGGAGTATTCAGCCATGGGATAACTTTCCCCTTCCCAAGACTCAGAGATAACTGAGAAAGAGGCAGGAAGAGTCTAAGAGCCAAAGGTTAAAGAGGGACAGAGCAATACAGTGTCTTTTGGACATGACGGAACTGCTGCTCTCACAAACTCATAGCAGCTGCGGTTGCCTGCACAAGACCTGTACAAGATCAAACCAGCCAACATTCCAGCATGGAGGAGAGCTCATGAGCCCCCAGCCCTAGCCAGGGATCTTCTAGGGGAGGGAAAAATCAGTCTTCTTTATAGATGTGACCCTGGTATGTCTATCACATTCCAGTGGGTGGTCCCACACTCATGTGTACATAGGAAGAACAAAGTGGACTGGATGGATTATTCAGGGGGAAAAAAATAACAACAGGGCAAAAAGTTGGGAGAGGGAGAGGAGCCTAGATCTAGGAAGAGTGAGGGTGAATGTGACCAAAATACATTGTATGCATGTATGAAATTCTCAAAGAATTAATTAAAATTATATTAAAAAAGAAATGCTTTCTTACCTGAAAATTAGTATATTATTTATGTTTTATTTTGTATTTTAAAACTTTCATCTTTCACATTTCATTTTATAACACATCTAGAATTGACTCTGTGTAGAGTGGGATATGCATGTTAGTTAACGATTTTGTGTGTGAATAATGAATGGTTAGCATTGCTTGTTAAGAAGTCCTCTCTTTACTTTCAATTGATGTAATATAACTGTATCATGCACCAAAGTTCCACCTATATGCAGACTCATTAATAGGGTCTCTACTTTTTTTGCCTAGCAATCTATTTAAATATTTTTATGGCTTTATAAGTAATCATACCTGAAAGGCAAAAGCCCAGATGCATCATTCTTTGTTATCCATTTGGATCTTACATGAATAAAATATAATTCATGTGATGGATTCCAAATTAGTTCAAATGGTAATTGAAATGGTATGACATCAATCAATCAACCAATCAATCAGTCAACTTGGAGATACTTGACACTAATGATACTGAATCTTTCTATCCTTAAACTAAAATAAACATTTATTTTTCTCCTTTCTTCCAACATAATTATTAAAATTTCTATATATGAGCCTTAAATCTTTTTAATATTTATTCTTAAGCATCTTATTTTTATTGCTATTGCAAATTATTTCTTTTAAAAATACTTTTCTTCTAGGTGGGTAGTGGTGGTACACACCCTTAATCCAAGCACTCTGGAGGAAGAAGCAGGCAGATCCCTGTGAGTTCAAGTCTATCCTGGTCTAACGAGTGAGTTCCAGAAGAGCTAAGGTTACATAGAGAAACCCTGTCTTGAGAAACAAAAACAACAAAACAAAATACTTTTTATGCTTTACTGTCCTATATACACACAATCTAAGACATGGTCTCATTATATAGCTCTAGCAGGTCTGGAACTTCCTATATAGACCAGGCTGGCCTTGAACTCACAGAAACTTCCCTGCCTCTGCCTACTGAGTATCAAATCTATTTTTATAGAGCTTTGCTAAATTCTACCAGTTTTTAATTTCCTTGTTTTAATTTTTTTTCAAATATGTTATCTAGAGCTACCAAATTTCTTTCTTTGTTTATTTGTTTTCTCTTTTTATGCTTCTAATTGTCTTTTATTGTCTTGTTGTGTGGTCAGATTCTTCAGTGTAGTATTGAATAGACAGACATCCTTAGCAGTGGGCATCTTTGTCTGCTCTCTAATTATAAAGGCATTGCTTCCAATATTCTTCACTAGAAATGATGCCCAATATAAATTTGGGATAGATAGTCTTCTTTGGCATGATGCTATTTTCTTTTATTCACAGGAATATTATATTATTATGAAGTGGGTGAGAAATTCTACAAAGCCTCTTTTTAAAATATCAGTACATTGAATCTAATTTGCATGCAATACAATTTAAATTTTAGAGTGGATAGCTCTAAATGATGATGAATTACCACAAATAGTGCTGTGCTACCACTATAATCATAAATAAATCATTTCTATTACCATAAAAACTCTCTTGTGCCCATTTTGTCAATCACTGTACTTCTTTTTTCAGATTAGATGACTTATTTTACTAGCACCTTGTCTAGTGTTTTGTATATACACTGGAGGTGGTTTTATGTATAATTGTATTTGTTGCACTGTCTTTGTCCAGTGTGGACACTGCAGTGATTCTGGCTCATAGGACATATTTGGGAATATTCTCTTTTATTTCATTTTATTAAATGGCTTTTCCAAGTATGCTTTAATTTATAAGGATATGATTGCTAAGGTTTTCTGTTTCTTCTAGAGTCAGCTTTAAGTTCTGGAAAGCCATTTTAACTGTTTTCAAATTTACTGGCAAGAATTTATGATTTATTTTTAATCCTCAACATATATAATAGTGTTTATTCAACTTTCTTTTATATTCTTTTTCATTGTTACCAAGGTTTTAACCATTTTATTAGCCTTTTCAGAGATTAAAATTTCTGCTTTCTCAAACCTCTCTATTGCACACTTGTTTCACATTTCATTAATTTAGACTTTTATCTTCACTAGCTCTTTGACTCCCTTTGGATTTATTCTCTTGCTCTGGCCCTTATTTCTCAAACTCATTACAGTCCAGACTTCTTCTTTTCCAAAATAAACATTTAAGGCTATAAGTTGTCTTTCAAACACTACTTACATACACCCCACGTATATTGATATGTACTATATTCATTATTACCAAGATCTAAGTACTTGAACGTCCAGTGTGATTCGCAGTTGGACCGTGGTTTTAACTTTCTAAGTGTGTGAGGATGTTTCATCTTTTTGTTACTTTCATTTAATTACATTCTTGTCAGAAAATATGGCTTTAATGCAGAAAGTTTTAAATTTGTTACAACTTACTTTGTAAGATTATGATCAGTTTGTGAATGTTGAGAAGAAGATGATATTTACAGAGTTGTATGTACAATCTATGTATTAGGTCAAATTCGTTATTTGTTTTCCAATAATCTGTATTCTTTTCACATGTGAGACCTATAATATTTCTAAGAGCTGATTAAAATTTACTTTGGTAAGAGGTTTGTCAATATATATTTTAGACATATATAGAGAGATAATACTCTATATAATTTCTTTGTTTTACCATTAATACCAGTTTAATAACTTGATATTAGTGCAGCTATTATCATTTGTCACCAGGGTAACCTCATCCCTTTTGGAAACCTCTCTTCTCTCCTAAGATATCAACAGTATCTCTAAGGATGTGCTCTACCCAGGATTTAGTTATTCTGAGGGAATGGAATCTTGGAATTCTAGCAGCCATAACTCCAGAAATAATAGTTTCTTAAATGAAATCTTAACCATTTCTACCCAGTTATTTGGAATATTTTCCTAAGGAAAGAATGAGATCAATAAGAAGGTTTTTGTGCTGTTTTTTTCCCCTAAGGATGTTGACTCAGTGTGTGGCAAAGTTGGGTTGCACAGGCATTTGTATGTCCCTGGGTACCACACACTGATTATTTTTCCAGTGAAATTCCTCTCGTTACCAAGCAGTTGTATCATCTCCTCTCTGGCCTCTGGACCACTCCAGGCTCCCTCTCCTTCCAGGCAGTCTCGCCGTTGCCGTCTTTATTAATGAAGCACCTCTGCAGTTCCTCTCCTATAGTGTGGCCCGTTCCCCAGGGAGACATGATCATTCTCTTTCCTATGCTGATGTTTTCACTTAGGTTCTCACCGATCCTGTTTTCTCCAGCCTGTGTCCTCTTGGTTGTCCTTTCTTTAAACTCTGTTTTTAATCCTTTCCCCCCCTAAGTTCATAGACATTCTCGTGTGAACACTCTTTACTTCATCACGTATTGAAATAGTAATGGCCTCTCATGTATGTTAGACTCTAGGTGACTTGGCATTACTTCTTGTCTCTCTTAACTTTGGCAGCACTGGTAGAAGTGTCCCATTCATTAAACTGTGTTTCATTCAAACAACTGAGTGAAATTCTGCCTTCTTTTAAGACCCCCATCTCACCCAACAGTAGGGGACTTCAGAACAGTCTTTCAGTGACTTTGACCACTTAGACTCTTAGTGTGCAATATATGCGTGTGTGTGTGTGTGTGTGTGTGTGTGTGTGTGTGTGTGTGTGTATGTGTGTGTAAAATTTTACAGGATTCTCATGAGAAATAACTCTGAAGAGACAAGTCAAATGCTAGCTCAATAAATTCTAGGGATGAGTCTTATATCTTAAAAATGATATTCTATCTTCTTTACTGAAAGAATCCTCAGAAATGTGTTCTTAGGGAAGTAACTAGGAGAAAACCAGAGCTTGAACTCAGGAAGCCAGAGTTATGAGTATTCAGAACACCAGTACGAGCCTAGCAATCTGGTCACACCAGACAGTTTAGGTACCTCATGAGGATATCTTTGGCTGACTAGTTTAAAAAAAAAAAAAAAAAAAAGGTGCTCATCCCCGCAGAGCCCAACTGGGACATCTGGAATTGTTTTTTGTTGTATTTTGTATTTTTTTTTTAAAGACAGTTTTATTGAGATAAGCCTGACATCTAGTAAAAACACACACATAGTAAGCAGTTTTATAAGCTCTTACATTTCTTTTCAAGTGTGATGAAATACAGGTAACATAAAACTTATCATTTTAACAAGTTTTTAAATGTAAGGTTCAATGCTGTTAGTATTTTCACATTGTTGTGTAGCCAATCTCCAGAACTCAACTTACAGATTAAAACTCTATATCCTTTAAATATTATCTGCCCATTTCTTCTTCCCCTAGACCCTGGTAAGTATCATTCTACTTTCTCATTTTATGAACTTGACTAGCCTAGGTCTATCATACAGTATTTGGGGTCCACTTACATGTAGGTTTATTCATAGTGTAGCACGTGTAAGATTTCCCTTCCACTTTTTGGCTATGTGCCAATGTGTTGTGCGCATACATCGCAGTTTGCTCATGCAGTCATTTGCTGGTAGACACTTGGGTTAGTTCCGCTTGCTAAGGAAGGGTTGGATTAGAACATAGTGGCCCCCACTCCAGCCTGACCTTTGTTAGTAAGACAACAAATGTTATCCAATAGACTCTTCGTGAGTTTATTAGGACTAAGATATTGTCCTAATCTCCTAACTGCCCACTCACTGTGCCATTGCAAAGCTACCTGGGTATAGTGATCCTCGGGGATCTTGACTTCTGTTGTCTTTAGTA
>CABHPQ010142085.1:21954-46390 GCA_902168405.1 Peromyscus aztecus | reverse complement strand
TTCCCTCCTCCTCCCCCCTCTCTTTCTTTATTTCTCTACAATGTCTCAATATTTAGGCCACACTTTTTAGATCCTCCTGCCTCCTTATCTAAATTCCAGGGTTAAGGTATACCCCATACATCTGACATGCAAACTTTCATTTATAAATGTGTCACTCAGTACATTTAATACAATAGCAGATGAAAAATATTCTTGGTTTCTTGTGGATGGGCTGATGTCCTGTGTGGTCTTCGCACCGATCCAATTACTTGCTTCTGTGTCAGAATTGTTAGTACTCTTCGTCTTTAACACTACCCAGTCACAAAAGGGATGTCCCTGTTGTGTCCTTGGTGACTTCCTGCTGTGTATTGATCTATATTGTGACCAAAGTTTGCTTATGTCTACAGTGAAAACTGCAATGATGTTATTGTTTTTATTTGAGATGAATAAAAGTACTCTATTTGCCACCAAAAAAAAATCTTTTGACTAGTCACATGATTTTTAAATTTTTGGTTGTTTACTCCTGCCATGAACTACTGTGGTTACCAATGTAGATGACCTTCTTTGTAAATGCTTTAGACAGGAGAAATTCTCAGGAATTTTTATAGCAGTAGTGAGGAAAAGGCTATCATATTTAATTTATAAATAGCAATATTATAAATTCAAATGGCCTGCAGTCAGATTTCCATTAGTGTGACAAAGTACATAAAAGTTATAACTTAGAAAGCAGAAAGGCTTGTTCAGCTCAGGAGTACTGAGCTGTCACTTCAGGGTAGCTTAGCCTGGCGGCCCTTGTGTATGTGGAGGCCAGAATGTCCAGGTGGAAGTACATGATGGAGGAGTCATGTTTACCTCATGGTAGTTTTGAAGTAAGAAAGAGGAAGAGGGAACGAGGTCTCAATATTGCCTTTGAGAGTACAGCCCAGGCATCTAATTCACATAGCACCGTGAGTACTAGATGAACCTGTATACTAGATGATCCTCTTTGAGAAGTTATAGCACACAGGAAGCACTCAGTAAAGATTATGTTAACAACTCCTTTACAGGCGATAGAACTAGATCCGAGAAAAGTCTTGGGATTCAGTTGATAAGGCCACTATCATTTGCATACACAATGTTTGACAAACCACAAGAAGAATATTTTTAAAAGATAGGGTAAAAACCAAGGGGTCAGTGTCAGGAAAAGAAGGTAACAAGTGAATTGAGTTACGAAAGTATTGAAATAATATTAGCAAAAAAAAAAAAAGAAGAAAGAAAGGAAGGAAGGAAGGAAGAAAGAAAGAAAGGAAGGAAGGAAGGAAGGAAGGAAGGAAGGAAGAAAGAAAGAAAGAAAGAAAGAAAGAAAGAAAGAAAGAAAGAAAGAAAGAAAGAGAAAAAGAAAAAGAAAAAGAAAAAGAAAATGGGTTCCCACTTCCTTATCATTTCAAAGAAGAGTTACATGGAAAATTAACACTAACAGGTTCTGATCAAAGGGAAAAGGAGGTTAAACCTAATCAGATTAAAAATGGGAAACTGGGATGGTATTTGCAAGGTTGGGAGAGAAGGTTCATGTGATTTTCATGAAGAAAGAATTCAGTGCATCATCTACTAAGTTGTAAGGGATGAAAGAGTCTCCAAGTGGGCATGTCCAGTGGGGGGTGATAAGGGTAGGGTAGGGATATCCTTTCTTACATAGCTGCTGTATTTCAACAACCTTTGAACTCAAGGTTTGGACCTATCTAACAACCACTTTGAGAAATTAGAAGGGATTTCCCAATGGTTAACAGATGGAGATCCAGCTTTATATTTATCTCTGCAGTGTGATGAGAACAGAAGAGCTCTGCCTTGCTGGGACAGGACTATCAACCTCTGCTGGAGGACTGCTCAGTGCTCCTGAGAGCTTGCTGGCAGTTCAGAGGTCTAACCTACTCTCAATGGCCCTTGTTCCCTAGGCCAGTCTCTAAACTTTTACCTGCACTGACCTCCGTGCGGTGATGAAATGGCATCTGAAAATATCTAAACACTCCCCTCAGTCTGCAATTCACTGAAGGTATCACATGACCTCATCCTTTCTTCATGGCATGGCCTTTATCGCTCCTACCTGTCCTTCATCCTCAGGCCTGTGGCGCTGTACTCAAGAGTCAGTACAGAATTCAAGTTTTACTTTTATGTTACTGTCACCTGAAAAACTCTTCCGTCTTCTAAGGAGTTCTCCTGACACCCTCTTTTTAAGAACCATCACAAATATATGTAATTTCTTCATGAAATCTTTCTCTGTTTCTTTCAATTTTTTGATCTCTTTATTATAATTTCTTGAGATCATATTATAATTTCATCATCTCCCCCCTTTTCCTCCCTCTAACCACTCCTGTGTATCAGTCCCTTGCTCTCAAATTCGTGACTTCTTTTTCTTTAATTGATGATATATGTGTGTATGTATATTCCAAATTATACAAATATTACTGGTTACAGTGTGCTCAGTTTGTATAGTGTTACTTGTCTGTATGATTTCAAGGCTGGCCATTTGGTATTTGATAACTATTGGCCTTCCCTTCTCTGTGGAAGATTGTTTCTCTTGCTCTCCCCATTCCTTAGTTGCCTATAGTTTCTTGTCTAAGATGAAGGCCTCTTGAGTTTCCCCCACTTCTCTCTTAGCATATCTTTTGGTGCTTATCCTTATCCAGGTCTTGTTTAGGCAGCCATGTTGATGAGACAAATGGGTACAGCTTCTCTGATATTGCTAGGAGACACATTCTTACAGCTAACTTCCTGATTGCTTACAGTCTTTCTGTTTTCTCTTCTAAAATGATTCCTGAGCTCAGCTGCAGGAGCTGTGTGTGTATCAGGTGTGATTCAGTTTCACAACTTGGCATCGTTATCCCTTGTGGTTTTCTGTAATGGTCTCTATTGCAAAGAGAGGATTCCTTGATGACAGGAAAATACTGCACTTTTCCAGCTAGAATCTGGAGAGGGCTTTGTAGCTTTCTGTTTTTGTTTTGAGACAAGGTCTCATGCAAACCTCACTTGCCTTGAACTCACTACTTAGCTGAGGCTAACTTTGAACTTCTGATCCTCCTGCCTCTACCTCCCAGATGCTGAGATTACCGATATGTACCTCCATACTTTATTTATTTGGTGCTGGGATTCAAACCCAGAGTCTAGTTCATACTAAGAAAGTACACTACCAATTGAGCTACATCCTCAGCCATCAAAAAAACTTTTATGAATCCTTGAATTGTGCAATTTCTTTTCCTGCTTTGATTATCTATGTTCATCTTTTCAGCTACTAAGTATATTGTTTGATTTTTAAAGCTATAATTGTATTTACTTTTATCTCTTGCCTTTGCCCAGAACACTACTTTTAGAAACTCCATTGCTATATTGTTGTTTCCTGAGGATTAACATAATACCTTGCTTTATAAGTATTCAATGAATATTTGTTGACTGGCTATTAATCTTGAAAATTATGACCTGTGTAAGATTTGGAAATTGTGGGAAAATTCAGAGTAAGCACAGCCTAGGAGAACTCCACATTTTGAAGGGGAAAGTCAGGGAAATGCAGGAGGAAGTTGAGGAGTGTTTCTCAGAGAACTGCAGGAGTGCCTTTGGAACCGGAGTCCAGGATATCTTAGCTTCTGAATAATCTAATTTCATGTAAATCAGCGCTGATTAATCCTTTATAGAGTGCAACATTTCTGCTCCTGTTTTATAGCTGTGCTGGCAAGTGGGTGCCAGAGGAAGAGGGAATTCCCTGGGTAACTAGACTCCAAGCCCAAGCTCTTCACTTCCTCTGGGTGATTAATTATGCCTCCAGGTCGTAACAAAGAAGCCTTGATTCAGACCCCAAGCTCCAGAGTGTGACTGTTGGAGCACTTCTGTTACATCCTAGGTCACTGAAAGTTTTCTCAAAGCTGGTTCCTATTTCTGGCAGTAACTCTTCAGTTCTGGAACTTTAATTGCAGCCAAAATAAACTATTGTCTCAGGTCTGCATTTTTCCTGAAGCACCATGGCATTTTTATGGAATGTGGAGACAGTTTTATGTAAGACTTTAATGACAACAATAAAGACCCAGATCCTATTCTCTGGCCTCTTCTCCTTTCCTTTCTGTCCTGCGGTGACTCTGCAGCTTCAGAAAGAACCATCCTGATGCTTCCAGACACAGTCCCTCATTTATCTGCTGGAACAGATCGGTCTCACTTTTTGTTCTGTTTTGTTTGTTTCCCCTTCAGCAAAAGCAAAAAAACTATTCTCTACTTGCAACTGTATTTCCAGAAGGAGAAGGCGCTCCTTTTTTCTTATGTCTATACACCATGTTTTAAACTCATCTTTAATGTCATTTAATAAAATGTTGCTTTTAGGGAATTGTGTTTTAGTTGTAAATACATCATGTTTTGCTACCTCAGAGGAGTAAATATTGTTTATCCCTTGAAGACTCTCTTCTTTTCCGACTTTTCAACAAGTATTTACTCATTTATTTATTTATTTAGTTTTTCGAGACAGGGTTTCTCTGTGTAGTTTTGGTACCTGTCCTGGATCTCATTTTGGTAGACCAAGCTGGCCTCACAGAGATCCTCCAGGCTCTGCCTCCCGAGTGCTGGGATCAAAGGCATGCACCACCACCACCTGGCAAGTATGTATTTAATAAAAAGAGAAAGGTATGCCATCAAGGATGAGTTTGATTGACATGGAATTGTTTCTAGGATCAAAAGATTAACAGCTTAATAGTCAGCATTTTAAAGTCCAGATTTCCCTACTCAATGAGCTGGTAAACAAAGTTCTTTTGGCACTATTATATTTCTTTTATTTAATTTTTATTTTATGCGTACTAGAAAGCATGGTCTGTAAACGGAGAAATTAAAAATATGAAAGACTTCTGACTTCACTTCTTTATAGGAAAATGGTCTTAAGTTGTGTGATATTCTTTTAAAAAGCCATTTGTTTCAGTGTACACATTTTAAAGGACCTATTGTTTCATTAATTACCTTTTAAAATGAGAAATTACATTGTAGCACATTTGGAAAGCTGAGAGTAATTAAATTTTTCATAATTTATTATTGGTTTTTACAAATAATGACAGTGTTTCAGTCACATGACATTGTCACATGCAGTAACCATTCTAGAAGCTTGACTTTCATGTTCCATAGAATTGAGTTTTGCTTCGTTACATTTTAGGGCCTAGATCACACTCCTTCAGAATGTCTATGCTGATATATATGCTTGCCTAGGAAAGGAAGTCATGTGAATGGCACAACAAAGAAATTGGACCATCAAAATAGGCTCTTGTATAATATAAGCAAAATATTTATGACAGTTGAGCAAGTCTATATGAATAATTCTTGAGCTATATGCTTGTGAGCATCTTTTACTTATTATGCCAGGCATGAAAACTTTCCTTGGGTACTATGATGGTGAGTTCATGAGGCAAACAGAGTATTCTTCCAATATCCATGTTCAATGTTTGAGTAACACAAATTTGTGAGAACTGTATTGTGACTGCCTTACAACAGAAAACTCAAATTGTTACAGCATAATGCTTATCAATTCTATTAACCTAAAAATAAAACACATTTATTCCTTACTGAATTATTGAAACATCTAAATTAAAGATTATTCTAATAATCAAGTGTTATTCAACATCATGCAAAGTTTAAGCTTTTTGTGGTTTAGAATGATGCCTATATTCATAGTATTAATTTTCAAAATGTATAAGCCTGTGATGGGAGCATATTTAATGTTTGGATAATGTGTATTTAAATTACATATTGTTACATATGCTGACATATTTCAGAACCATCAAAATAGCTCATGATAAAAAGATTTGAGTAAGGCTAGAGTATGTAAAGGGGTAGGAAGGATATATGTTCTACTAATTCATCTATAATTTTTTTATTTTCTGGATATTACTTTTTCATTGTTTTGATTTTTAAATTTATAATCCAGGAAATCTCCTCAAATTTGTGATATGATACTCATTGTGAATTCTAGAACTTTTACTTTCCATTGTGAAAACTTGTCTCACATACTCATATACACTATTTTAATAAAACGTTGCTTTTATAGTTTATGCATGCTAGAGAACATATAAACTGATAATAAGCATAAAGTAAGTTATGATACTGTCAGAAGACTAAAATTTTAACATCATAGATTTTACTAAATTTCAGCATACTTTGTCAAACTTAAGTTGAAAGTATTTTCTATGTTACAAAAGATAATCTTAGTCTGTGGATAAACTGTATATTTCAGAGAGGAAGAAAACAGGTGTGTGTGTGTGTGTGTGTGTGTGTGCGCGCGCGCGCGTGCAAGTGAGACAGTCATTAGCTTGAACTGTTTGGGAGGCCCCCAGGCAGTGGGACCCGACCTGTCCTTAGTGCACGAGCTGGCTGTTTGGAGCCTGGGGCCTATGCTGAGACACTTTGCTCAGCCTGGGTGAAGGGTGGAGGGGATTGGCCCTGCCTCCACTGAATTTACCAGGCTGAGCTGAATCCCCAGGGGAGTCTTTGCCCTGGAGGAGATGGGAATCAGGGGTGGGCTGCAGGGAGAGGGGGGCGGGAGGAGGCAGGACAGGGGAATCGGTGGCTGATATGTAAAATTAAATTAAATTATAAAATTAAAAAAATAATAATAAAAAAGAAATATTTCAAATACAAATTTTGTATATTTTCAAGGAAGCTCATAAATTAAAGTCAAATACATCATATCCTTTTCCGTCTAAAAATACTGTAAGGTAAGCAAAGAGCCAGTAATCCTAGGCTAATAAACCTCTACAGAAGGAACTTTAAATGCCAAATCTGTTACCATTTTGATTTGCATTGTTTTCACTACAAAAGTGGGGCGTTAGGGTTTATTATTGTTGTTTATTGAATTGATATGAGCATTGGCCATAACACATTCTAGGTCTGAATATTTCATGGTAAGCACCCCCTTACCAAAGAGTCCCTTTGAGAGTCGGAAAACAGAAGCACGTACACATGAACGAGCACACGTTGAAGGCGTACTATAAAACAGTGCCCAGAAGTTAGGATTGGGTGCTATCTAATGACGACTGTCTCTAGTATTTTAAATTTGAAAGACACTTGCTAGAGGTGGGCACGTGAATGCTTGATACACAGGGAGTGCAGTACACATGTATCAAAAGATGGCTTGAAAACCCTTTCTCTGCTGATAGCCCTCAATAACTTCAGGGATTGTTACCTCAAGGTAAACTGTAACTTCTTTAAATAAGTTCAACGTACAAGTATTTGAAGCAAAAATGAGTTTAATATCCATCTTTAAAAGAAACAGTTGCAGCTATAGCCAGTTGAAATTTTTTTTTCTCCTTGTGTGAGATTACAATATTTGAAGACCAAAGGATGATTTTTTTTCTTGGTAATAACTATTTTATGATTTTATATGACAAAAAAAAAGAACAAAGTGTACATATGTGGGCAATTTGCTAGACCCTGCAACAACCTAGGGCGATTGCGTTCTATGTCCTGCATAGGATTAAACACCTGTAGCAATTCTTAGCACGGTTCTTCACACTGGCATAAGCACCTCTGTAATTTCACCTCCTTTCTGAAAATCGATTATCTGGTCAACAGAGCAAGAATGATGAGTCGTAAGTGAGGAGAATGTCGTCAGACTAGATATCACTATGAATAACTGTTTGGTCACTACACTCTGTCCTAAGGAAGCGCCTTACACATTATTTATCTTATTTACTTTCTTCCATTCCTAGCTGGTTACTCATCATTTTAAGACCAATTCTGTGTGCTAGGATTTGCCTTGTGAAATAGTTGTAATGTTGGGTTCCTGGGGATAGTTAAGGGAGATCTAGGAACAAGTGATTTGACTCTTAGGACTTGTGAAGGCCCGTTGTCCTGACTATTGCTGGTTGGTTTGGTATTCCTTATGGTGAACAAATGCCAAATTACACAAGGCAGAGCATGGAAACTTCGCCTGCATATAACCAAATATGATCGATCAATCTCAAGTTATGTTTAAGTGATTTAATATTTTATAAGTAATTGATAACCAGAAAATAGGATGTGTTTTATGTATCTGGACACTGACATAGAATGAACTTGACTAAACCAATGTGAGACTCATTTTTGAAAGCACACATATTCATATATACCTCACAAAAACAGATTTTTAAATTTTAATTTCATTTACTTTGAAAATAAAAATATGCCATACATACTCAGAATAACACAATTTGTGTTATGATTTTTGGCTCTACTCTTTAATAGTAAAGTGTAAAAAATTATGCAATATCTAAGAGCATATGAATTGCAAAGCCACTAGCTGTTTCAAAGCAAATTTAATTACTCCTTTTTGATTGGCAAAGAATTTATTAAGGCAGCCATTTTTTTAAAAATGCACAGTAGTAAAAATAGCTGGAAAATAAAATCATCACCTTTCCAAAACCAACTCCATATTTAATGACAAATGGTACTAAACGGTAGATATGAAATAACAGGTGATTTGAACAAAATTTACAAATCCAGTAAAAGTGACAGTAGAATTCTGGTTAATTAAATCTTACAGACAGACATTTAAACTTGATATTATAATAATTGGTATACAACATTGAATGGATACCATGTATCTTATATATGTACTTTATATATCTCAATTTTTCTCTTTACAACAGTTACTTGTGTGTTCTGTTGAAGGAGAAACTTAATTTCAAGTGACTTAACAGGCCTCGAAGACCACGCAGTTGGCAAGCATCACCTGGGAATTTCCATCTGAAATCTATAGGATTCAAAGGGTCTGCTTTTTTCTCTGCACCATGCTCCCATCCTAAATATGTAAATTTTGGAAACAAATATACGCAACTCATATCATTTTAATGTTAATCATAACTTTGCTGAAACACTGTGATATTGAACAAATATTTATTAAAATGTCTTTCTACTAATTGGGAATTATTTGAGGATAAGTTAAGGATACATTCACACGTAAAATAAACCACATTAAGATGTGCTTCACAGGCAAGGCAGTGGTGGTGTATGCTTTTTTTTAAAGATTATTTTATTATTATGTATACAGTGTTCTGTTTGCATGTACACCTGCTGCCAGAAGAGGAGGGCACCAGATCTCACTATAGATGGTCGTGAGCCACCATGTGGCTGCTGGGAATTGAACTCAAGGACCTCTGGAAGAGCAGCCAGTGCTTTTAACCTCTGAGCCATCTCTCCAGCACCATGGTACATGCTTTTAATCCCAGCACTCAGGAGGCAGAGCCAGGCAGATCTCTGTGAGTTCGAGGCCAGCCTGGTCTACAGAGCAAGATCCAGGACAGGCACCAAAACTACACAGAGAAACCCTGTCTCGAAAAAACAAAACAACAATAAAAAAAAGATGTGCTTCACAAAAGGACATGTGAGTGTGTAAGAAAATTATATTCTAGCAGAAAATCGCATATCCTTTGTATGTAATAGCTCAGGTATTTAGTTCAATGAAGGTGTTTATATTTGTGAGCCACAGTGTGATGTAATAGTGACTGCTACTATATGTATATTTCAAACTATATTTGATAATAAGCTCTTCATATATGTACACCAGGCAATAGTTTTATCAAAGAGTATGCATATCTAGTTCTAGAAAGGACTATAGCATCAATATTCTATCTAAATGTCACTTCATGAAACTGCAAAGCGTCATTATTATCATTACATTCTTTTGCCTATGAAATGAGATAATAAAGGCTGGGCAGTGGTGGCGCATGCCTTTAATCCAAGCACTTGGGAGGCAGAGGCAGGCAGATCTCAGTGAGTTCGTGGCCAACCTGATATACAAAGTGAGTTCTGGGACAGCCAGGAATGTCACACAGAGAAACCCTGCCTCAAAAAAAAACAAAGAAAGAAAGGAGAAAGGAGATAATAAAATTAGTCTGTAACATTTCAATATCATTATTATTCTAGAATAACACACACATACATATGTACACACACATATATAAATGTATGTATGCACGTGCTAAACTGAAGAAAGCTTCACTGTTCTCTACCCATCCTTTGTAAGGCTGTTGAGGCAGGAGATACAGACTTCAAGACAATTTTAGGCTATAAAACAAGGTCAAGATCAACATGCAATCCATAGTGAGACTTTGTGTCAAAAGAACTCAAACTATAGCAATAATTATTAAGTTTGTATATTCCAAGACAGAACAAATCATTTTAATTCACCTATATATATTTTATATGGTTTATAAGAAATTATAAAATGCACATAAAATTGAACTTGTTGGTTTTTGTGTTTTGCAATTTTTAAAAAATTATTTTTCAAATTTTGTACTCCTTTAAGCCTAATTGGCCACATTTTAATCAAATCCAAGTTTATATGTAGCACTGCAGATCAAAACTCTGGGCCTATAAATGTACAAATATTCTGCCTATGGCCTGCACCATTAGCTCCTGATTATATTTTGTTAAACTTCTTTATGCAATATATTTTGATCATATTTTCCCTTCAAACAAGCAAAAGACCAATAAGACAAACAAACAAACAAACAAACAAAGAGAAACCACCACCATCAACAACATGCCAAAACAAAGCAAAATGAAACAAAAATTTCCCAAAAATACCACTGAATACATTTTGTGTTGGCAACTCTTCCTGGGCATCCTGGGCAAGCTGGGCATCCTGGGCATGCTGGGCATCCTGGGCATGCTGGGCATAGGGCCTGCCCTGGAATGATGTCTGTATAAACAGTCACACTCCATTGGAGAAAACTGATTTTCCCTTTGCCTGAGGGTACCAGTTGCTGATAGCTTCTGGCCAGGGGTGGGATCTCTTGTCCACTTCCTCCTCTCACTGCTGCTGGAACCTATCTGGCTTGAATTTGTGCAAGTCTTGTGAAGATGGTTCAGCTGCTAAAGGGTAGGCTCACTGTCAAACTCATTTTTAGAAAACAACTGTACTCAGTCAACTTTAATAGACTTCCATTTGTGGAATTTAAAAGCATTCCGTTAATGTAAGTTTTAAATGTTCAGACTTCATAATTTAGAGAATCCTTTGACACACGATATGAGAGGTTGATTATGATGCAGCTAAGTCTCCCAAAGACTGGTTCGCTTTGATTAGTGTAGCTGTGCTTGAGAAATTGATCACAGAGAATTCCATGGTACCAGAAACAAGCAAACAAAGATAATGTTGGCTGCCAGAATCAGACCCTCAGGTTCCTTGCAATTAAAAGTAATGCTTACCTTGTTACTTTCATGTACCATTTATGTTTTATATAATTTGACATTGGTACTACGACTTCAAAGCAAAATCAATATATAAATCCTTGGTTATTAATTTTTCAATATGATCATTTTAGTGTCTAAAATATCTAAGTGATTTACTTCCCAACTCATACTTATGAACAAAATTATATACAAATGGTATTCTTTTTAAAAAGTGCATATTTGTAGAGTAGGCTTGTAAATGTTGTGTAATAAATATTTCTTCATTTGATTTATTAGAAATTTATGAAAGAGTGTTAGTTAGACATTTTGTACAACTTAGTGTCTCCCTAAATCTAAATAGTTTTCACTAGAATTTCAAAAAGAATAATCACACACACACACACACACACACACACACACACACACACACACACACACAATCTCCAGTTTCTTGTATATAACAGATTTGTATTAGAGTTATCAAATTTCCTGCAAAATATTCAGAGGAAACAAAAATTCATGCGCTAATCCCACTGGGCCTTGTAAAGCGTCGTCACCTCAGTGGTTTCATTAGAAAATCCTAGCTCACTCTTCAGATTCATTTCCAGACTAGCTGGGAAAAGCACACAGATCCTGTTGTTGCTCATCTGTTCTACAAACTAAAGTAAACACTATTAGTCATTGTATGATTCCTAGACTTCCTACATGTTTGTATTGAATTTTAGTTTAAAAATGAATTTTCTTACCTTAAAAATGTGTTTTAGCTTCTGAGTCTATTAAATGTATAGCTTTCAATTACTACAGCTTTAATGCATTATTAGTCCTTCACTAATCATAGCTATTGACTACTCATAACTATTAAATGATTCCAAAATGCAGTCCCTGTTCCAAATGATTCACAAATTTCTTCAATTCTGTGTTAGCTGAAGACGAGGGTAATAGTGGGTGAATAGCAGGTATGTATCAGAGACTATGCTTAAATTTTAATATCTAAGAATTTGGCATCTTGGATAATCATGAATTTGTTTGAACAGTTTGTTATATTTAGTAACATAGTTTAATGGTGTCATTACCCAATCTGTGTTGATATGATCAATGGGTAAAGCATATTTAGGGAGGGATTTGTGTTGACTTTAAAACTGAATGACACCAGAGATATAGAAACACTGTGTGGTTGCGGGGGTGTCTCATGAGCCCTTCAGTCATACCTTGAGGCCCCCTTCCTTTCTTTTTTATTGAAAATAGATTTGTATTATGATTATAGTTTCCCCTCCCCCAAATCTTTCCAGATCCTATTTCCCCACTAACCTAAATTCACATCGTCTTTCCCTTCTCTCATAAGAATACAAACAGGCATCTAAAAACTAAAATGACAATAGAATGAATTAAGATAAAATAAAACAAACAAACCAGGATAAGAGAAAACAAATAGAAGAAAAATCCCAAAGAAAAGCACAGAAAACACACACAGGTATAGAGACACACAGGTTTTTACACACAGAAATGCCATAAAATCACAAAACCGGAAGCCATAAAATACATGCAAAGGACATTTTCTCACTTTAAACACAGAACATAGAAGAGATAATTTATAAATTCTATGTCAAATTAATGCTTATTAGTTCAAACAGTATTAGTTAATTAAAATATTTCATCAAATAGTTGATTTAAGGTTAGTTATCATGTGTCTTTACGTAGGGTAGGAACATAATGATGCCTAGTGAAATCAGCTGACACTATCACACCACTAAAGGAATAGCCCAGGGAAGTGGCACAGAATTTCTGCTCTCCCAAGTAATTAGATGCACTCATCTGGTTATATAAGTTAGCTTTGACAATCACCCCTTCTTGAGTAATTTTGTCTGCTAACAACTGCCACTAATTGGCAGGACACCTGATACAATCACATGACAACAATGATGTTGTTTACACGAGTTACTCACATTTATAAATTACATTGGTTACATCTAAAGACCATTGTGCAATGTCAAATCATTGGTATTCTGCCTCAGATATTACTTGCACACAGTGGCCCTCAACTAAGAGTGTTTTTCTTCTGAGAGTCTATTAGCAATACCTAGAAACCTTTTTAGATGGCTCAATTAGGTTTCCAGATGTAGCCAATTAAAATATTTTCCAATCAATAAACAATATTTTTATATAAGTATGTTCTACTCACTACTTGTGATATACTAGAATTGTATTTGTTGTTTACATAAAATTCATTTTGTAACTGAAAATCTTATAATTTATCTGGCTGCACTAAGGGGAGAGGTTCCCCTGAGTGTACAGTGAGTAGTGATTAGGCCTCCTTAGACACACTGCAATGCCCAAGACAGCCTGTCAAGGAGCTCTTTATTTTGAAAATGTTTGTTTCAGTGGACTTTAATCTGACAATAATTTTCTATCTCAGAATGACAATGGTACTGAGGTTTAAAAAATACTAGTTGTGTATAATTTATTCCTTCCTGTGGTATAATATCCAACTCTGTAGCTATAAATTAGTTGTCTTTTATTTTTGACATTTTTATTATACACAATGGGTTTCATTCTTCCATTCTCATAAGCATATGATGTATTTTGATCATACTCCCATTCTTTTAGGTTTAAACTTTACACTATTGACACATTATTAGGCACTTTTTTGTCTGAGCATGCTTAAAGATGTCATTACAGATATACATCATAATTAATAATTTATCACTGTTTCAATTGATTATGGGAGCTCAGAAGACCATTTGAGAACCACTATACAGAAGTAATGATTAATGCTTTCTTTGATTTGAAACTAAAGTTCAGGTAAACTAATCAGAGCAAGTCATTCTCCATAAATAAAGCATGAGGAAGAAAATCCAGAAGTTTCAGAATCCAGTCTATAGCGCCGGAAACAGACTCATAAGGAAATTCCATATGATTCATTTCCTATAGTCTAGAGAAGAAGCAAAGCAGACATAAAGAAAAATGGAAGGCTCGATTTTGTTAGTACTGTAAGAATATAATAAAGTCACTATGAAGATAGGACAAAACAGGGACATAGAGACATGAAGTAAACACAAGCTACATGGAGATGACATCGACTGACTGTAGTTATGAAAGCAACTCTGGCCTGTCTCCCACACATACAAGGGATTTACCAAGTTACTAAAAGAACTGAGACAAACTTTCTAGAACTGCACTGCATATTCATATGTTGTCTTATGTCGTAAAAAATCTACATTTCTTTCACTCTATTGAGAGCTGCGAATCAAAAAGGTAACTATTCTAGCCACTGCCAAGTCATTTACAGTCCTTAACTTGTGAAAATAGCTTCCTTCTGTCTCCATCTCCTGGAAGATGTGATAATACTGCACAACTCCATCAACTGACTGATGTAAAGCTGTAGAGGATGTGAATGGTGTGCATGGGCAGAGCACTGAGTGCTCTTGCAGAATCCGTCAATGTTTCTTCTTCCTTTGAAATGAACAAGCAAAGAAGAGCGCTAGCTGGATTTACCTCCAACGTCTTAATATGGTAGGCAATGGTTAGCATCAAATTCACATTCTAGTGGATGAAAGAGAGCATTCCTAGAGCGGCGGGGTACTGTAATATTTGAAAAGGAGCAAGAAGAGCTTGATCAGAATCCATAAAAGAAGTGCTTCTTTAAACTAATATGGTGAAGGAGAATGCAATGGAATGTTTTATGTCCAGAATTTCTTCATTGGGGATTGTGTGGCCTACAAAATAGAGTTCTTTGCCTTTGGTACAACCCAACCACAAGTGTTGTATATATGTATAGATATAGTAGTTGGTGTTTCCTATACAAAATGCAGCAAGAGGCATAAATACAATTCTAAGTATCCGCTATCAGTCTTTCCTTTCTCCTTTCCTCGCTTTCTCTCTCTCCCACCTTTCCTCTTTTCTATCAGCTTTTTCTTTGTATTATTTCATCCTCTGTCTTAATGCCTGAGTCCTGGGATTACAGGTGTATACCATTATGCATGCTTGTAACCAGAGTTGATTTGTTTGTTGTTTGGTTTTATTTAGACAGAATCTCATTCTTGAGATCAGACTAGCCTCCAGCTTGTGGCAATTCTGCTACCTCAGCTTCTTCAGTGTTCTGGAATTACAGATGTGAGTCCTGATAATTGGGGAATTCCTATGTCTATAACTACATAACATCTTACCCAGAAAATGTATGCTAGTGTGAATATTGAATTAAGTAACTGGAAATCTGTAATGAGAAGAGTCAAAATCAAATCTATGTCAAATTTCAATAAAGGAATTACATAAACATTTTGTGTCTTTAGGGTTTTGACCTTTTTTGTTGTTGTTTTACTAAAATACTTTGTATTCAGTGTATTTAGAATGAACAGTATTATGCATAAAGTTAAATTTTGTCAATGTATCTATTTCTTTGTGGATTTCACTTTGTGTTTTTGCCATGGAAAAAGAACCATTGAGTTGTTTTCCTCCAATCAGGAAGTACTACATAGTGATGGGCAATGATCCAAATTGAAATTCTTGCTAATCCCTCATTACGTAAATTCAAGAAGTTTTACTAAGAATGGTCAGTAAAGAAAACTGAGTCCATACATTGATAGTCGCACAAAAGCAAGCAAGTATTGGAATGATGGAATAGTTTTTTACTCAAATTGGCCAAAATTCCTTTAACTGCCATCTTAAAACTACAAAGGGGACAGGAGGAATCAAGAATAAACAAAGAAATAAATTATAATGCTTCCCAGTATATTCCAGGAATGCAGTCAGGGGCCACAGCGGGCCATTGCCTGCCCCGGGAAACCATCCATAGATGAAGCATCAGGACTTAGGAGCATGGATTTTTCTAATGCAAATTTTGAATTGCTTGTTTTCAAAAGTTTCATACCTAATTCATTTATTAAATTTGTATCATTTATTAAATTTGTGTTGTTTAGGAACAAGTCTGCAATGTTACTTTTTGCAACTTCCGTCTGTTTCTGTCTTCCAGATCCCTAGAGAAACATATTTGAACTTGGATTAATTCACTATTTTCTTTTGGGTATGAGAATAGATGAATTGATGTTGAAATATTTCTGGAAATTGGAATTATTTGTCGTTCTAAAATGAAATCATTCCATTTCAGTATTTTATAGACATAGCTAAATTACAGGTTCTATACTCACCATATTTTATTATTTATCTTATATTAAAAAGCATTCTGTACCAGGCATGAGCATATTGATCCTTTATATCACTTGTCTTTAAAAAAAATCATTGTCTTTTGGCTTCCTTTTGTACTAAGGGAAATGAAATATCACACGTGGAACAGTTTAAACACTAGACAGAAATGATCCTTGGAGGGCAGTTTCGGTCCCTTACAGACATAGTACAGACTTCTTCAATTAGCAAAGTCCCAGGAACCAAAGGTTAGGGATCTGGTCCTGCCAAAGTACCTGAAGACATAAGACAACATACCCTCAATGCAACAAGAATGCTAAGGTGCACCCACTGGAACATAAAAGTATCTGAAATGAAAAACAACAGTTGTAATATTCTACACTGGGATCTATTCTGGAAATGCTGAGGTTGTGTTTATGGTGGTAGAGAAGAAAAGAAGGCAGTTTCCAGATTTCCTCCTCAACACCACCACTTGGCAGAGGATGTGGGAGGCTAGAGAAGACAGAGGTTTGCCTTAGTTGAAACAGCTGTGAAACATATGGAGACTGATGTGAAATTTGCCAAATGCCTCACCCAAACTTCCACCCATTTTCCAGCAAAGAATAGGCAGTCAGGTGATAATAGTGGGGGAATTAGGCTTAGCAAGTGATAACATGAAAGCATAAAGAAATAATTTAAATTTAAGGTTACAGGAAATGCAAGCACAAAAGGTAAAATTCTAAAGATCATTTTTTAAATGAAGATTAGGAACATTGTGGGTTAATCGAATAGCAGAATCATATGTCCCACCAGGAAAGTGTGCAGTGGATAAAGGAACAGTGGTGTTTCCTAACTGGATTGCTATTCCTAAGAAGTACACAACTGCCCTTCGTGTTAGTTTCAACTCAGTGATAACGTCTGTGATTTTTGAAAATATAAGTACGCTAGTTCACTTCATTTTGTCCAATGGACTTCTCTTCCTTTCTATTTTGCTTGGTATTCAGTCATTCTATAAATTGCTTTTGGATTGAAATACTGAATTATAGCCAGATTTTTGCTTAAACCCAGTCACTGACTATATAAACTTGCTGCAGAATATTTCTTGTCACAATGATTGTGTGTATAAGCCCATCACAAATTTTGTGTGTATGTAATGTATTTATGAAATACTCTGGACTGTTACAAAAGCTAGAAGAGATCAATGTCAAAGAAAGAAAAATAAATACTGGTTAATAGGTTTCTCTCAATGTGAATGTGTTCATTCATGCTTGCTTATGGGAATGGGTGAACCGTGAGTCACTCAAGTTGAACTACATGAACCACAACTCATTCAAACTAAAATCAGGAGAAAAACTTGCTGCTTTGCCATCAGCTTCCAAAGCTGTTTAGCTGAAGGAAAAAGACCATCTCCATACAAATAGCCACAAGCCAAGATCTCAGTGAGAGTGGCTGCAAGTTGGCAAAACTCTTGATTCATGTGAATATGGATGGTCCTGGGAAGGACTTGAAGCTGAATATTCCATGCTGGGACTTGAATTTAATATCTGCAGAACAGCCCATAGGACAAAGAAAGTGATCACTTGGAAATTTTATTCACACCCAGAACAGCTCAATGCTGCATCAATGTGGGTGCTGTCAAACATGTACCTTAAAAACAGTGTGATGAACTCTGAGTTCTACTTTGAGCCAGGTATGTTGGCATCATGTAAACATGCCTACCTGTGAGCTGCCACATATTATAAACTCATCTAGTTCCAGTGGCATCCTATGGTGTAATCAGGCTGAATTTCACAAAACGTCCTTTGACCTGGATGGGAAAACTGACCTTCACCGGCCAGGGTGGGGATCCCAGTCAATATGGAAATTAAGTGACATCTTGGAAATATGGTCATAAATGATGACCAGCCAAGGAAAGCTCCTGTGTGACATTTTAACATGAAAGGAATAGCCAGTGTGCCAAGACGTAGGTGAGAAACCATTGCTAGTGCTGCTTCAGTGAGAAAATCACATTTGGCCAGCTGAGATGTGAGTAAGATTCAACCCAAAATCGCTTGCCTTAACATTTCCGGTCTAGTGGGTTTCCATTTTGCAGTGCCCTCCTTGTACCAGATAGATTTCCTTTAGGCTTATGGAAAGGGAAAGAATAATAATAAAAAAAAGCTCATTTATTATTTCTTGGTATCAACAAGCATCACTGGATACAAAGCAACTATGGATGAAGAGATAATTTCTCAACAGTATTGTATTATATTTATGTAATTAAAGAGCAATTAAGATACTGTGTTTATATTTTCAATTAGTCATTATTATTCATGTGACACTTTTACCTGGGCTCATGGGAGAGCTCCTTGTAATAGATAGTATATCACAAATAGTGTATACGTGATAAACATCAAGTGCAAACCAGCAATGATTTTCAGAAGAAGATTTGCCTGACCTTCTATTGATGATGTTGGTATTTCACTGAGGATAAATGTGGCATGGCCTTCTAGAGCTGGATATGGCTGCTATCCATGCCTACATGATGAATGCAGATTAGCTTTCCTATATTATGCACATTCTGTTTTTTAGTTTATAGAAAACACCTCCAAGCCTACATCTCAGGAATATTAAAAAACTAAATAAAATATTCTGCATTGTGTTGTATTAATTCCTGAATAGAAATGTGGATTGCTACGTTCAAAATTACTGTTGTAATTTTACATGGTGTTAAAGATTTGATATGGAGAATTGATGTTTGGTACATGTGGCTGCTCTACTGCATGTACAGTAGATAATTAAAACTTCTTGCATATAAGTCGTATGGGCATACTTTTGTTCATACAGTCCATGTTGAACTAAGCAGTGTGTGCCATAAGAGAAAACTATAGCTGTCTTAATCAAGGAACTAAAATGAAAATAAATGTGACAGTAAATTCTTAGATACTTTTCATATGCTTTGTCTGAGTTTTAACTGCTTATTTATTTATTTAACTATTTTTATTTATATCTGTGTGTGTGTACATGTGGGCAGGTACCCATAGAGGCCTGAAGAGGATATCTGATCCCCTAGACTAGCTGGAGTGACAGATTGTTGTGAGCCATTTGCTATGAATATTGGAAATGGAACTTAGGTCCTCTTTAAGAGTAAAAATTACTGTTATTCACTAAACCTCTTAGGGTTTTTATCTCTGGACCCATGGCCTTGGACTTTAGATCCAGTCACCAAGTAATTTGTATGATAAAATAATCATATACACAATTATTACTTCTTTGAGGATTCCATATTCACTTATACTTAGACCTTATGTACATGTAGCATGACAACATTTTATTTCTACAATTGTTTTTTGATGAGGGTTTGGTTTATTGTCTTATCACAGTACCATTTCAGAAGTTAAAAAATTGTGTTTATATTTTATAGATTTATAAAGAACAATTCAGTTACGAGTTACCAGAAAACCAAGAGAAAGAAAGAAAGAGAGAGAGAGAAGAAAACCTATCTCACCCTGTGTCCTTGTGATCAGTCTTACTGTCTTTGCTCACTATGACTCCCTTGTCTAGCAAAGCACGTGGAGAAGTATTATTCACTAACTGTGAATGATGTGATCGCACATATTTGCCTGACTGTATTAACACCAATCTTCTTTCACTTCCCCCCTAGATTCCCAGGAAGGAAATTACAAGTCAGAAGTGAATAGCAAACCTAGGAAGGAAAGAACAGCTTTTACCAAAGAGCAGATCAGAGAACTCGAGGCAGAATTTGCCCATCATAATTATTTGACCAGACTGAGAAGATATGAGATAGCAGTGAACCTCGATCTCACCGAAAGACAGGTAAAGTGGACATCATTGCTGCGTGACCTTTATATTGCTATGGTTTAGCAATCTTTTTTACCATTTTTAAATTACCTGCATTTATGATTTGCAAATACCAATTAGAAGTCTCTACTATTCAATGATTAAACTTTTGTTCAGCAAAATGACAAAATTTAAAAAAAACAAATGATATTTGAATGAAAGGTGCGTTTACTGAGTTTCAAAAAGGGATGCTTTGTGATGGTAATATTCCTCTGTTTGTTTTAAAAACACAGTTTGTTTTAAATAATGTGGGTAAATGGTGAATACTTCCTGTGTTTATATTTAAGCTCTCCTCATCTGGTGTAATAAAAGGTTAGTTGTCTGTACAGGTCAGGATAGGTCATGTCATGTTGTAATAGAACATTAGCTTTTAAAACTAAATACCATAAAATAAAATAAAATTGCGATGGCTTATTTTCTACATGAGTTCGATGATTCTGGCACTCTGAATAGCCACTCACAGTCCTTGGAATCCCAACACGCAGTGCTGTTGGTAACCACAGGAGGTGACGAAGAATTGGCAGATCCCTGACCTCAAGATGTTTTCACCTGGAAATGACTCATATTCCCTCCATTTGCTCTCACACGTTCTGAAATGATCAAGGGATGTAGCATAGGTGCAAGAAGGCTGGGGAATGATCGGCAGCAAGGACATACAAATCATTGGTAAATACTTGCTCTCTATTAATCAAAATACTTTAAAATTGTGTTTGTTCTAGGAATCCAATAGTCTGCTATCCACTGAAAGAATGTTTTTAATGTGTTAATGATACATGTATCCAATTAATGAAAACTAAATAATATATTTAAATTGATTGCTTTATAGACTCTGTTATTGGGTTTTATTTAGACAGAAAATAACTTGCTCAGTTAGCACTCAGAGTACGCCCTATATTAATTCATATTTACTCTAGGAGAAGCCAGCCTTCAGATGGTTAACTGTCTTGCTAGTTAGAAAAACATTCCTGAAAGGCAAATGCAAACTTCTTTATGGACAGTGCAATTATAACAGGCGCTGTTAGGCCAAGAGCTTGACTTCCTCTCTCACTGTGCGTTTTTCCTCCAGAGGTTCCACTGGGACCAGGGAAGTACCAACAGGGTGTGGACACATGACAAATGATTGTCACACTTTATGATAGCGAGTGGTTTTTATCCAGTTTCTTATCATACTTTTTCTTTCTGTTAGTTTTCAGATTTCAGCTTCTGTGGGTTATTTCTGCTTAAAGAAAATATACAAAGGACACTTTTATGTGGTTTTATTTATTGGCAGTTTATATTTTATTAAATATTATGACTAGTTTCTGAGCTCTGGAGTACCACATTTTCTTCCTCTGAATCACACACAAAGTTCCCTCTGTGGATGTGTAGCGCTTGGCACTTCAGAAAGCAGGATCTAAAATCTCTACCATCAGAGAGCTGATCTATTTTAATATGTTTATCTGGGAACAAGGAAGTAAAGAAGGGGGGAAAGTGCACATTAGTGTATGTAGAAACAGGGAACTCTGGGAAATACCCCCATGTTTTAGAAATATGAAGAAAATTGGAAATTAGAGCTGACTTCCCATCTACACAATGATGGATAGAGCACTGAGCTCTCGCCAAGAGCAAAAGCAAGACCCTGAGCTTAGTCACATAGTGATGATCCATCGTATTCCATCATTTGATCAGAGAAATCAGGTTTCATATTTGTCTAACAAGAATTTAATCCTAGAAGAGGTTCTGTAAACTGATGAAAATGTAGAAGGTATTTTAGATAACTATTCTTTCTTCCTAACTGACTTGATATATTAAATTATATGCAACAGCTACATATGTATATGTATATATATATTTATGCCTTATTTTAAATCTTAATGTCTTTAATTGTCACTTCCATTTTAAGTTAGTTTGTATTTTCTGTGTAATGAACCATCCCAAATATTAGTGGATTCACACAACAGCCACATTGTGTTTGTTTTGCGTGGGTCTGGGTTTTGGCATGGTTTTTCCCAGCCTTCCCTCCAGTCTCCTCTCCATCCACCCCAGAACTGCAGTCTTTGATCCAGTGACTAAGTGCTGCCTGAAGCTCTTCCGGGACCGTTGGTCTTCTCATACTTTTGCTTCTAAACAGCTAACCTGGGCTTCTTCAGAGCGGGGAAAACTGCTCCCAGGAATGCTGAGAAAAAACTCTGACCTGTAAGGGATCCTTAAGCTTCTGTTTATCCCATTTTTACCAATGTCCCCTGTTCAAAGTGAACCATCTGGCCAAGCTTAGTGTACAGACAAGAGCCATTAGAAGTCTTCACGAGATGAGCTAGTAAGGGTCTTATAAGAAAAACAGAAAATAAACAAACAGCAAATGGACAAAATCACAACAAAACAAAAACTTGGAGAGACGCTTGGGTTCTCAAACAATTGAAAACTCGGGACTGTGTATTTTCTTTCCTGTCTTGTACATCTCCTCTGGCAGTTGCAAGTTAACTGGAAGGGTGATGTGCTCATTATAGTGTAAATATTTAATCAAAGCTAAAGCTCTAGAGGAATGCTGTCAGAAAATGCGAAATTTTGAATGCAAGTATGTGAAGGAATATCTAGGATTGGCCGCTTAGAAGTTTGTTTTCTTAGAGTAGAAAAAAATCTTTTTGGGGCACAACTAGAAGCAAATGAGTTTTCTCTTCCTCAGATTTATTCACCATAGTGGAAACAAAAGCATTTTCACCAGACACTGAACGAGACAGCTACGTGATGGGGACTTGCTATTCACAGGCATGTTGGGTAAATTCATTGGTAACACAGACATTTGTTGAGCTAGGCGCTAGAAAGAAAATTCCATGAAAATAAGCTGGAGAGTCTGTGCTCTAGCTCATAGGATGGGACAACTGAACACATTTTAAAACATGGCAAAGGCTGCTGAATTTAACCATGGACAGGGAGGAGAATATTCCAAGTTGTGCCAAATGTGAACTTTCTTCTCATACATTTATGTTCATCTAGTGTCTTATATTACAAATTTTAGAATTTGATTTTCACATTTTGATTTCAAAAATGTGATGAATTTGTTGTGCTGAATTCACAGGAATAAAACATTGTGTGATTCAATAACCATGTTTTCTATTCTTGGGGATCTAAAGACACATTTCTCTAAAATGCTGGGATATCACTCCCAGTGAAATATTTTTGGTTTTTAATTTTGGAGGTCTTATAGCCATAGACTCATAACATACCTTTAAAATTCCTGTTCTTTAAAATGGAATGAAGCGTCTCTCAGTTCACTGGGCATCTACAGCAAAACACAAGGTACCAGATTTCACAAACAACCTAAATTTATTCCTGGCCATTTTAGAAGATTAGAAGTCCAACATCAGACCTTGTTCTGGAGAAAAGTTGTGTTCTATAAACAGATTTCAGCCTCTTGCTCTATGTGGCTGAAGGACTAGCTAACTCTCTAAGCTACTTCTGTAATGAAATTTATCTGAGGAATGAGAAATTTACCTTTATGAGTTAATTTTTGAAAGACCCCATTTCTAATGTCATCATGTTGAGCAGAAGATTTCTATATAGGAGTTGGTGGAGAGCAACTATTCAGGCCTATCACTTCAACAGTACTGTACTCTCCACAAAATGAATTCACTATGCAATCCACATCTTGACCCTATATATATTCTTACAAGACATGTGTGAGTGCAGTTTCCATATTTAAGTTGTTTAATTGTACCTCTGCGTTCTCTTCATTTCTTTCTGCATGAATTAGTTTTACATATTTTAAAATAAAATAAAAGTTAGAATTGTACATAAAATTTGTATGTTAAAAACATCATATTTAACCATATATTGTTTTATATTTATCCTAATTTAATAGCATTTCTTAAATCTAAATACTTTTCTTGATTTTGATAAAAGCTTTTAATACTCAAATATAAATAAATAATTCACTATACAAAGGGAGAATGAAAGATGTAATAATTTAGACTCAGAGAAGAATTATGTAGATGAACAATTACCTATTTTCTAAAACTTACTATGTAGTTATATGAATCTTTACTGTGCTTTAATGCTGATTTTTTTCCTGTGATTGTCTAGAAAATGTGTACTTATGCAATAGAGTACGTTAGGATACTTTTGCTATAATTATGTCATTGATCAGTACATGAGCCACATGTTTTAGCAAGACACATTGATGTTTTTATAAAGATTTTCAACAATGCTTAGATATTTCCTTAGATAAAGGTAAGACATGTTAAATTCTCAAACATCCCTCAGAAAGTTAACTTCACAAATCCTACCTGAGGAGCTATCATAAAATTTCCAAAATGGGTTGCACATTTAAACATACACACACACACACACACACACACACACACACACACACACACACACACAC
>CABHPQ010142085.1:0-21944 GCA_902168405.1 Peromyscus aztecus | reverse complement strand
CACACACACACACACACACACACACACACACACACACACACACACACTTGTGTCCTCCATAATGAAATATCAAGGCACTCTATAATTCTGTCGATTGTAGATTCTGCAATTACATTTCAATTTCCTCCTGCAAGGAGAAGGGGTCCTGCTTTGCAAAGTGCTTCTATTTGGCAAATAGTCATTAAATAACATTTTTTTATACTATATAAGAATGGGGACCCTAGGACAAAGCTGCACTTCCATTTTGTAATGCCAGTTTGTAGGGCTGTAATAAGTCTAGTAATCTTCCCGTGTCGAATTTATAGCTAGCAGCTCTGACATCATCTCGTGTCCTCTTCACAATCAACAGTGGCAGGTCTGTTTGGGACATTTTACAAATCCAGTGTGAAAATCCCCCTGTTAAAAGTGTTTTAAGCCATACAAACTAATTCTGGCTTTCTGTCTCCATCCAGTATAGATGGAAACATCTGCCAAACTTTCGGTATCTTGGAGTGGGGGAAAGAAGGAGGCCGCACTAGGGATGACCTGAAGGACTAGAAAATGGGACGTTTCTAGAGTTTAGGATCCCAAACACAGGGAAGGAGATACTCCCAATTCACAGAGCTGAACAGAGCCGTGAAGTCTTGTAAACAAGCTGCAATTGTTAGAATCCACACATTGTATTCAGGGCACCTCTGGTAACATAAATGGAAAAATTTCACCTAGTTGGATCAGGCTCGGTTACTGAAAGTGAGAGACATTAGATTTTCTTTGTTACTCATAAGTCACTAAATGACCTAATGCCAAGTATTTTCAAAATACCCATCCATTTTTATTAGTATAAGAGAGAATTATCTTTTGCACAAAATATACAGTATTTAGTCCTTCACATTGCCTTTTTTACATGATGTTGTCCCTCTGCAAATTTATTTCTATAAATCTATATGAATAAGTTTAACTATTTGGTGAGTTGTTTCAATGATCAGTAAATGATATATCTGAAACTTAGGACTATCTGCACAGCCAGCGATTTTAGAATCCCCCTTCTTCTCATCCCAGTAGTGTTTAAATCATTTAAAATAACAAGGACCAATACATTTTATGACATTTATTTTGAAAGGCCGTACATGATGTGACTTCAACTAGGGCAGTGGTTCTCCATCTGTGGATCACTACCCATCAGGGGTTGAAAGATCCTTTCACAGGAGTCACCTAAGACCATCAGAAAACATAGATATTTACATTATGATTCAGAGCAGTAGCAAAATTACAGTTATGGAGTAGCAACAAAAATAATTTTATGGTTGGCAGGGAATGGGGGGTCACCACAACATGAGGAACTGCATTAAAGGGTCACAGCATTAGGAAGGTTGAGGACCACTAAACTAGAAAAATGCCCATGGCATGGGTGAAGTGTAAGTTTTGGTAAGTGTGGTATTTTAAAGGAGATTTTTATTACAAATTAGGGGATATTTCTCTTAATTCTGTAAGATAGTGAAGACTCACAGATTGGATCATAGCAAGTTGTCAATATTCTATATTTTTTTACTTACAAAGTGATGAGTTCCTTTATTTCAGAAAGGAGGAGTTTAGATTTATATTTTATCCGGACGATGATTAGAGGTGACTTTATCATATTTAGTACATATTGATAATTCCATACTGTCAGTTGTCATTTGACATGGTTACAGAGATAAGGCAAGATGTAGAGAAGAGAAGCTTTCTTATAACTGGTATCATGAGCTTGAGCAAAATGGCACCAAGTGGTAGCTTGATGTGCCTTTAGGGATTGCTTGCCATTCAAGAATTTTATAACATACCAGAAGAAAAGCGCCAAATTTAGTTTAGATCTTTTCAAACAATTAACTAAATTTATTTTAGTGTTGATTTTAGATAGAGATACTTCACTTAAAATAACTGAATGATGAGCCTATTTCTCTTATGTAAAAAAAGTGAGATGGAGAGGAAATAGTTTTCATTGCATATTGGTGTGAATGAAATAGACCAGCTGAGCTGGATTCAAACAGGCAGAGCACAGAGCAGAGAAATTATTTAACTTTTGCTACCTGGCAGCATGCTAACGGTACAGTTCAAATAAATCAATGCTCCATCAAGTTTATCTCTCACACATTACTTTGGTTCCATCGTTTGGAAAAAATAGTGAAATATATATATATACATATTAGATATATACATATATTCCTTATTATATCATATATATACATATATATATATAAAACCATTAAGATGCAATTGTGTCCACATGATGAAAATTACTTAGGAAGCTCCATTTCTTGCTTCTCTAGTGACTTATTTCTCACTCATTATGCTATTTGACGTTGGCTGAGAAGAGCTAAATTCAGTTTGTTCGAAAATATGAGAAACAGTCCGGGCGGTGGTGGCACACACCTTTAAACCCAGCACTCGAGAGGCAGAGGCAGGCAGATTTCTGTGAGTTCAAGGCTAGCCTGGTCTCCAAAGCGAGTTCCAGGACAGCCAGAGCTACACAGAGAAACCCTGTCTTGAAAAAACCAAAAAAAGAAAATATGAGAAATAGCAATTTTTTCTGACACATTAATATGGATGAGTCATAAGACCTAAACAGAGAAAATAGAGGACTCAGAACCAAAACTAGAGCCAGAAGGTCCTAAACTCTGTGCCTAAGTAAAGGGGAGTAGCAGGTTGGTAAAAAGGACTTTAGTCTTCAGTCCTCCGGGCATCCTGACCACCCCCCTCCCACACACACACACATACCTTGGTTGCACACTGACAACCAACACCAGAAGGCACAGTTTTTGATGCAATATGTCTCTCGAGATGTCAGGACCCCTTCTTTTAACCACATGTAAACTTGTCTGTTCAAACAAAATGAAGATAGAGAAGTTCTTTTCTTTGTTTTTCTTCTTCACTTTAATATTTGTGTGGTTCCAGTTCTTCAGTTCACCTGCTGATGATACCATTGACCTACTGGGATGGGGCATTCCCAGGGCCTGTCGATGCTGTGTGTATCAGATTAACTACCATGACCAAATTTAATCACTAGGAATTGTATGATTAAATCTGAAACTGTATTTCTGAAATAGTCTTTGAATGTTTTCACATCTTAAATTATGAATACATATTTGTTAGACAATGGAGACAATACTCCTCTTGCCCACATTATAAAGAAAATTATTAGAATATTAACACCAAAAATTCAAGATGTTTGAAGACATCTTTATAGGTCACTGACATTTTCAGTTTTGATACAAATATTTAGTATTATATCTGTCTCCCCCAATGAGGTACTATATAAACATGAATTATGACATTGTCATATTGAAATTTCATCGATCAACATGCCTCTAGGTACCTTGGAAATTTTCCACTCCAGATTCATATTTAATTTTTGTTTCTTTGTAGTATATTATGGATCCCAAGGACAATTGCTGTGCAGACTGAGCTGTCATGTAGATGAATAACAAGTCAAGTAAAGAACTGGGAATCAGTATTTAGTCAGTGACACAATGGTCTTCTTTTAAAATATGCTCATAGAAGATAAAAATTGTGATTTCTAACTTTGGGCTTGGTAGTATATGACTGAAATCCCAGTAATTTGGAGGTGAGGGAAGAGGATCAAGAGTTTTAGGCTGATCTGAGCAACATAGTAAGTTTCAGAATAACCTCAATGTACAGTTAGACTCTGTCTCAATATAAGCAAAGCAACAAAAACAAAATAATAAAACCAATTTCTGAAACAATCATAAAAAATTCTCTTGATTGCTGTCTTTTGTGATATAGTCAAGTATGGTAATAGAAATTTTTGTTTCATCATCCAGGTAATTTAAACATTAAACATTTTTGTTAACCATGGGAGAATAAAGAAGCTTCATAAAGCATCCTAAAAAGTAAAGACCACAACTAGGTACTTACATATTGGCTATTACCACTGCAAGCTCTTATTGTGCCCTTGTTATTTCTTGCATGAAGAGTTTGTTGAACCTACTTTTTGCTTACAGAGCTACTAAGAGGATAGAAGGTTTGATCAACGTTGCTTTAACTTTATCAAAACAGTCCTCTCCTTTCTCTATTTCTTAGAATGAATGATTTAATTTTATTTGAGTTGTTAAGTCATTTATTTGGAGCTTTATCTTAGCTGCTAACGTGAGGAAAAGTAAATGCACAAAGCTCTCATTTTCCAGAAGATATGGCAGGAAGCAGATAAAACTGACTTGAAGTACAGATAAAATAATAAACGTGCATAAATGTCATATGTCCTGATTAAATTAGTCAATATCAGATTTGATTTTTGTGGAAAATAGTTAATGAAATAATTTCTTAGAAGCTAAGGATTGATTTTAGGTGACTAGAACAAAAATTGAAAAGGGGAAGGATGCCCAAAATAGCAAAAATAAGGAGACATAATTATTAATTTGTTTCATTGACTTTGTGGCAACACAAGCGTGTCGACTCTGAGAGTGAGCAGAGATAAAGCTAAATGCATTTCCTCTGCCACTGAGAGGGTGAATTGTAGCAGGAATCTTAAATGGTATTATTAATAAAATCAAACCTGAGGCCAGTTATTGGGGTGAATGCTGGAAGATCAGAGAAACAGAACAAGCCACAGCTACCTCACCTCGCCAGTTCCTCAGCTGATTCTGTTTCCTCAGACTGGAAGCCTCTATGTCCTCTTCCAAATGGGTCTCAGCTGAACTGTGCTGCTCAAAAGCCTTAACCAGCCAAATGCTTCTAGTTTCTGGTCCTCACGCCTTTTATATACCTTTCTGCTTTCTGCCATCACTCCCTGGGATTAAAGGCTCACTTTCTGGGATTAAAGGCGTGAGTCACCATGCTTGGCTGTATCCTTGAACACACAGAGATCCAGGTAGATCTCTGCCTCTGGAATGCTAGGATTAAAGGTATGAGTGCCACCATTTTCTAGCCTCTGTATCTAGTGGCTGTTCTCTTCTTGGACCCCAGATAAGTTTATTAGGGTGCACAACATTTTGGGGAACACAGTACCACCACAGTGAATCTCTCATTAGAAATTATCAATGACAACTCCAACAGCAGATAGTTCAGGACCTTCTTTAAATATGAAGCTAATAAGAACACATTCTTATAAACAACAAAAGCTTCAACTTCATCCAATATGAATCTATTATTTACAAATATCTTCTAAAAGTTAGAATAAAACCTAGTAATTTGAGATTTTTAAGTAATTTTTAATCATGCTCACTTCTTCTCTTGATTCAGATCCATTTTCCAGGTACTACCACTCATCCACCTTTGTGTCCTTTTAAACACAAAAACAAAAACAAAAGCATCCAGACCAAATATTATTAGATATGTGGGTTTTCACTGGAGCCTAGTTAACTTGTCAGGAGCTACACTCTTAGAGAAGATTGACTCCTTTTCCCAGGAGCTCTCAATTGTCCATAGCTCCACTAACAGGGTAGGATTCCATGCCCAGGTCCACTTTTTAAGTTGGTGTTTGGTCTGACTGGGACTTGCACAGGTCTTGTGCGTGCTGTCAAAACCATCGTGAGTTAAAATGTGCAACTGTCCTGCTGTGTCCGGAAGACACTGTTTCCTTGTAGTCACACACCATGTCTGACTCTTAAATGATTTCTTTCTGCTCTTTGGCAAGGAACCCCGAGCCACTGGGAGAAGGGAGCGCATTCTTCAGTTTCTTATTTTCTTCCCCTTGACTTACTGTGGGTCTCAGTGTTAATCACTATCTACTGCACACAACCACTTCTCTGAAGAGAGTTGAGAAATGCCTTGATCTACAAGTATAACAATAAGGTACCAAAAGTAAAGAAAAAAGAGGCACCCCTGGCAACTAATGAGTCCCAAAGTCACATTATGCACTGTGTTTTTTCTTTTATATAATGAGACTTTTATCCGAGTCACTTAACCTTTGTTTCAACACCTCACCATAAAATTAAAATAGTATTAGTAAAACAGAAAAATATATTATAAATAGTGCACGAATGGGGCTGTAGTCAAGCTGTCTATCCCCTGTAGCTGCCTAGTAAAAGACAAGTGCTGACCTTTTGGTTAGTAAGTTGTAATAGTATGTGGACATCTATCAATGACTTTTAAATCACAAACTTTTTTGCTATATTTCTGATTCTGTACTGTTAAATGAATTAATATGTGCATGGGTAATATCTGATATATGATTCCCGTTATTACTTAAAGTGACGCAAATGAGAGTCTAGAGATAAGATATATGTAATAATTCATTGTGTAAACATTTGTGAACAGGCCACCGGCTTCAGTGTGTAATATTCAAATGTCTTTGAAAGCCGAGCACACTTCTCATGATTTCCCCTCAGCACTGTGTATTAGTAGAAATTGAGAATGTGATGTGTTCTAAATGTTTTTGATGCAGAAGAATATGGTCTTTTATTCAGTCAGATATGAAAATGTGTTTCTGTCAGAGGTGTAGGAGTTTTGTGAAGGCATATACTTAGCGTGAGTTATAGCACAGGGAAAGATGGTCACAGAAGTGGGTGGACTGGTTAACAAACTGGCCCAGAGCAGCTTGCAAAAAGTCTGTAAAATACAAAACTGAACTGTAAAGAAATTGAACACAAACCAGGAAAAAAAAATACCAAATGAAAGAAGCAAAGGGATTATAAACACGGCAGTTTACTTTAGCAGAGATTTATAAAACAAAACCAAAATAAGAGCAGAGTAAGCAGTCATATACTAGGAAAAAATATTACAAACCAATCTAACCCTTGGTAAATACGTTAATCAATCTGAATTCATGACTGAACCAATGTGGGACCAGGGAAGCTCTCTCAGTCATTGTACTGAGAATGATCATCACTATCACCATCGCTTTAGCCCTTTGACGAAGTTTCTGGGCCTTCACCCAGGGGAGTCTCACAAGTGCTGAGAATTTTTATTGCGGCCGCATTTTTGTTTAGCAACAGTTAGATGATATTTGCAAAGTAAATGTTAGTAAAAGCAAGAGCACAAAGAAGGCCCGTAAGAAGATCTTCCTATAGACCACTGGGGGAACCAGTGTCCAGCAATTATGCGCACAGACAGTCCCCAGCTGAGCAACAGTGGGCTCCAGACTTTTCTTCATTCGAGTGTTATTGCGGTATCATTCCATAAAAATCAAGAATCACCTGGACGTTGACTGAGGTGAATTATGATTTTGCCATTGACGTGAATGGATTTGCGGAGATACGTTGCCATCACAAGTTAGGGGACATTTGTAATGGATAGTTCACTTTGAGAGGCAGATTTATCACCGATAAACCAGCACATACTCGATGGTCAAGTCAAAGAAAAGCTTCAGAGAACGAACGGATAGATATATGGCAGAGACACATATTTACATATGTAAATACATGGCAGAGACAAATACGTTTTCTTTGGTTCATAAACTTCAGTTCAGTGCGTCCGAACAAACTCCTCCACCTATTTCTACTTTTGTGTCGTGTGTTGGCATTTATGAAAATTCTTTGTAAGGGCTGTCTAAGCATTTTCAATTATCATGAACTTGCGACCTGACTCAGTGCAATGCTGCAGGGTTTCTGTAATGGCGGCGTCATGACGTCTGTGTGCAGGCCCTGGAGGGTCTAGGTTTCAGTGCCTTCTTTGACTTATTTATTCCCTTTCCTTCCAGGTGAAAGTGTGGTTCCAGAACAGGAGAATGAAGTGGAAGCGGGTCAAAGGGGGACAACAAGGGGCCGCAGCTCGAGAAAAGGAACTGGTGAATGTGAAAAAGGGAACGCTTCTCCCATCGGAGCTGTCAGGGATTGGTGCAGCGACCCTCCAGCAGCCGGGGGACTCACTAGCAAATGACGACAGTCGTGACAGCGACCACAGCTCAGAGCACGCACACTTGTGATATGCACAGGGCCCAGCTCCATTCTCAGGAAAGCGCCATTGTGACGGCAAGCCTTACCCAAACATCGTTTACATGGCAGATGACTGTGGCAGCGTTGCTTAATATAATTACATGCAGGCATCTCAAGTCTTGTTTCTCACGGCTGGTAGAAGGTTTACACTAAGTGCCTCTTATTGAAGATGCTTCCACAGTGAAATTGGAGAAGGGGAGCGTATTCCAAATACACTTGTTCCTATATGTGACAGAGAGGGAGATGAGTGTTTGCTTTGGGTTTCACTGAAAATTAAATTGCCACCAAGAGCAAACTCGATAAGAAGTTTTTATTCAAGATGTCTCCAAGGTGAAGATGTTAAAAATAAAAATGCTTTGAACACTCCAGTTGTACCAGGTCATGTGTGTGACATTGGGCAGGTATTTGCTTTTGCTTGCACTGAAAAGTAAATTGCTATCAAGTTAACCCATGAAATAGTTTATCCTGAACAGCCACAGTGCCTGAAATCACCAAGTGGATGGAAATGTATTCAAACTCTGTATATATTACCCCTAAATCATTTTCCTGTCTTCACTAATTTTAGCAAATGCATTCATATTAGCTGATGAATATAGGCTCTCCCATTGACAACCACAGCCAAACTTCCTGTATTTTTATACAGTTTTGTCAGTCAGAGACAGTCAGTATGTGCTTACTTGTGTTCATGTAGAGAAAATGAAGTAGAGTCTGATAGGACATATTCTTGTACCACAGACAAAACAAATCTTCTGTTGCATTTACTATCAACTGCTGCTGATACATTATAGAACATACCTAGCCCCTCGAGTCTTCCTCTCTTAGAGCTTGAAAAACCTTAGGATCATAGGCAAATCAGTTACCTTGCAGAAAGAATGTTGCGTGGCAAATGTCTAATTTTATATCTTTAAATTGTTAGTGTTTATGGATGTGATTCAATTAACAGGGAAAAGGTTTTTTCCTCGTTGTTTAGGATATCAAACCAAGTGCCAAAGCTAATTCTTCAAGAGAATAGATGAGAAATTCTGAATATCTGAAAATTAGACTCAGCAAAAATACCTTATTTTTCATATGCTCTATATTCATGCAGAACAAGTCTTTGTATTTTGTAAAAAAAAAATTGAATAAATGATCCTTCAAATAATTATTGTCTTTCTACTGTGACTTCATTGATTTGAATAGATTTATCTAATTATCTGAAACCAAGGCTGGTCTGGAACTCCTTGGGTAGTTCAGCCTTGCCTTATTCTCACAACAATCTTTTGCCTCACTCAGCCTCCCAGGTGCTAGAATTACAGGCTGGAACCATCATGACAAGCAAATTTTAATAGATTTTAAATATATATACTTAAAACATCCCCTAATTTTTTGCTTCTATGTAAATCTATATGGATGTGAGCAATGAATCATTTATATTTCATAATTTCTGAAGTATTTATTATGGCATAAAAAATTCATGGGTAACCAAAGAATTTCTAAGACCAGGCATATTCTAAACACAGTTTGGTAAATGAAATGGTAATATATTTCAACAGCTGTGGTTGAATTTCAACAGTAATATATTTCAACACATATTTTTGTCCAATAATTTTATTCTATTCTTTTTTTTTGGTATTTAATGTCAAACCCAAAGACTCAGGCATTCTACAAGTGTCCCCTACTATTGATCTACCTGTCCAACCTGCAAACAGATGTTTTACATTCATAATATCCAACTTTTGGTGTGAAATATAAACTAAACAAACTAAAGAGATTCCCCAGTTGTAATATTGCTGCTGGAAGAAACAGAAGAGGACTCATTGCACACTTAGTATCAAAGCCCAACTTATCACTTATCACAGTGCTTTTGATTTACTCTTTGTTTCCCCCAGCAGTTAGGGAATTACCAGTGTAGTCCTCCCCCCTCCACCCGCCTTCCCAATTATTTTGAAACAGTAAAAATTCCCCAAACCATCATTGTGTGATTGATTTTATTTCCTTTAGAATAATTAGACTAATAAAAATGTATCCAATTTAATTTAACTTATCTTAATGTGATACCAGTAGTATTCAGGAAATAAAATGAACAACTATGTCATTTGTATCACAGTTTTTCCTCTGTGCAATAATTTTTAATCTCATTAAACAGCAATATTTCTGAATTAACATTGATGAAGAGATCATTCCCATTGGCATAGAACAGATATTATCTTATCAATCACTTGAATGAATATGAAGTATATTTGTATTGGTAACATACTGAGGTGGGTTAACATTTTTATTTTAAAATACAATTCAAACTGAAACAACTTTACAAATTGAGTATAAAGTAGATACAAATCAAATTGAAGTACATAGAGAAGGGTTGTGGGATAATTCTTTTGGGAAAGGAAACAGTTTCCAGAAGTAACAGACAAAGGCTGCTTAGAAGTGACGAAAGTTTGTTATGAGACAAAAGCATTTATATATCAGAATTATAGCTTACTATGACCAGTAAAATCAAAGGAAATGATTCTCAATACACAAGACATTCAAAAATGGTATGAGGCAGGGGTAAAATGGATTATACCTTTATTTGAGCAATCCTAAAATGAAACACTGATTCCAGAGAAGCCAACAGGTATGAAAGGTCACGTGGCTGACCAAAAACACAATTTGTTGACATGGATTCAAATGACCCATTGGAGACATAAGTTCACAGTCAACACCCCAACAAGTGAATACATACAGTAACAGTAATTACAAGAAGGCTTTTGGTTTTGTTTTTGCGCTGAGGATTGAGTTCAGTGCTGTCTATATGATAAACAAGTTCCCTAATACTGAGCTAAATCACCATCCCTCAGAGTGTTAGAACTTAGTACATTTTGCAGTATCTCAGTATTTACCTACATTCAAAGTGATACATAAACTATATAGGCTTCATTTTTTTTTTTTAGAATTTAAATATTTTAGTACAATTAAAGTATCATTAACTGTCATCTAGGATATTCCATAAGTGCTCACAATCAAGAGAAAAGGAATTGTATGTGTGTGTGGAGGGGGTTTCTTAATGATATGAAATCTTATTACACACTGCCTGTGTTTTCATGTAATTAATATTCCTTTCCGGGATGCCATGGGACTGCATGAAAACACCAATCTCTGGAAATGGTATGTAAATATTATGCATAGTTATGGTGATTTCCCCGCAGGGGTCAGAGGAATAAAGGAATGAATACTACATATCTTTTTGCAAATCATCAACATGATTCTATTTTTTTAATTCCCATAGTTACTCAGAGCTTTTGGGGGAGTTGATTCCAAATGTTATTGTGAACATAGGTTACTAAGACAATTTTATTTACTTTGTTTTTGTCCAAAGATAGCTGGTATACCTGAATAATTTTTTTTGTCATGGCAAACTCAATATTTTTTCAGCTCTTATAGAATATAGTTAAATATACTGAACAAAAGAATAAAAATGACATCAGAAAAATTATTGCCATATCAAATAGTGAGGGCCAATGAAAAGTTATTTAGTATTGAAACCTTGTTTTGTGATTTTCTATTCTGCATTTTTACTACTGTAAACATGTCTTTCTTTCTTTCTTGCGTTCTCTCTCTCTCTCTTTCTTTCATTTATTTGTTTCTTTATTTTGGATCCCAGTCACAGTTTCTGCTCCCTCCTCTCCTCCCAGTCCCTCCCCCAACCTCCCTTATTCCCCCCTCACATCCACTCCACCTCTCTTTCTATTCAGACAGGGGCAGGCTCCCCATGGATACGGACAAAACTTGCCATGTCAAGTTATAGCAAGACTAAGCACCTTGCCTTGTATTAAGGCTGGGCAAGGTGACCCAGTCTGAGGAGTAGAGTTCCAAAAGTCAGCAAAGGAGTCAGTGCTCCCCACTGTTAGGAATTGTGACAAGATGACCAAACTACAGAACTGTCACATATATGCAGAGGGCCTAGGTCAGTCCCATGCAGGCTCCCTGGTTGTCAGTTCAGTCTCTGTGAGGCCCTGTGAGCCCAGGTTAGTTGATTCTGTGGAATTTCTTGTGATGTCCTTGACCCCTCTGGCTCCTACAATCCATCCTCCCCTTCTTCTGCAGGATTCCCAAGCACTGCCTAAGGTCTGACTGTGGGTCTCTGCATTATTTTCCACCAGTTGCTGGATGAAGCTCTCTGCTGACAATTGGGCTAGGCACCGATCTATGAGTGCAGCAGAATGTTGTTAGACATCATTACATTGACATTTTTTTCCCTCCAGTCGTGTTTGGTTCTATCCTAGGTCTCTGGGTCATCCAGCCTCTGGGTCCTGGCACTCCAGGCAGTGTCAGGGGTGGGCTCACTCTCGTGACATGGGTCTCTGGCTGGACCAGTCACTGAACAGCCACTCCCACGATCTCTGTGCCACCCTGACCCCAGCACATTCCATAGGCAGGACCGATTGTAGGTCAGAGTTTATGTGGCTGGGTTGATGTCCTAATCCCTCCACTGGAAGTCTTGTCTGATCACAGGAGATGGCCAGTTCAAGTGCATACCCTCACTTGCTAGGAGTCTTAGCTGGTGTCATCCTTGTAGATTCCTGGGAGTTTCCTTTGGACCAAGTTTCTATCTCACCCGGAAATGCTCCCCTTTCCCAGTAGTCTCCCCACTGTGACCATACCCCCACCTGATCCCACATATTCCCATACCCACCTGCCCTTAGTCCACCCCCAAGAAAAATCTCTTTAATTTTCCCCTTCTCAGAGATATCTGAGTTTCCCCTTGGACCCTCTTTGTTACCTAGCTTCTCTGGGTCTGAGGATGGTAGCCTGGTTGTCCTTTACTTTACAGGAAATATCCACTTATAAGTGAGTCCATACTGTGTTTGTCTTTCTGGGTCTGGGTTATCTCACTCAGGATGATTTTTTTTTCTAGTTCCATCCATTTGTCTTTGAAATTTATGATGCTGTTGTTTTAACAGCTGAGTAATACTCCATGTGTAAATGTGCCACTTTTTCTTTATCCATTTTTTCAGTTGAGGGGCATCTAGATTGTATCCAGGTCCTGGCTGTTATGAATATAGCTGCTATGAACATAACTGAGCAAGTGTACTTACAGTACGATTGAGCATCCTTTGGGTACATGCTGAAGAGTGGTATGGCTGGCTCTTGAGGTAGACTGATTCCTAATTGTCTGAGAAACTGCCATTGATTCCATTTCCAAAGCGGCTGCACAAGTTTCCATTCCCACAATCAATGGAGGAGTGTTCCCTTTGTTCCACATCCTCTCCAGCATGAACTGTCATCAGTGTTTTTGCTCTTAAACTTTCTGACAGGTATAAGGTGGAATCTCAAAGTCATTTTGATTTTCATTTCCCTGATGCTAAGGATGGTGAACATTTCTTCAGGGGTTTCTAAGCCAGCTGAGATTTTTCTGTTGTGATGGCTCAGCCATTAAAGACTAGACTCACAACCAAAATTATCATGCATTTTTATAATCATTATACCTTGACAGTTAGAATGCTTTAAAATACTTTAAATATAGACCAGCATAAACGTGTTTACAAGTCTGATTGTTCCCTTAGTAAGCTGACCTTGTTTTATTCAAGTCTAATTTCAAATCATAGTTAAAAATTCCAGAAAAAATACTTTGCAACATTACAAAATATTTAATACTTCCTTGATAAAATATGGTTTATTTTATTAAGAATGGGTTTTAGAAATAGTTCCAAAATTGGAATGGCTCCATACATACTTTTTGCAATAGCCACTTTATAGTGTCATTGTCATATTACTTCTTGGTAAGGAGTGGGTTAACCTGCAGCAATCTTACATTCAGGGTAGTCTCATTATTTCTTCTCTTTTGATGTAAGTCACAGAGATGAACATAGATATTTTCTTTAAATTAAAGAGTAATCACAGGACTTAGAGATGCTTATATCTTCTCACCCTCTCTTTTAACATACTAATAGTTGAAATATTATTTATTATGTTTTTTTTAATTTAGTGGATATGGTTTTTAAATACATCATGACTTGCCTTAGGTTGATGAAATATTAAACGCAAACTGTTATTATAGCTGAGCTATTAATACTAGTTGAATGATCTCTTTGACTTTCACTTTCTTTAGTGCAGAATCCAATTTTATTTGGATTTTCCAACATTAGAGTATGGCAATATTTTATGGCCACATGTCTATATGGTCTAATAGAGTGGGTTGATGATTTAAAAATAGAAAAAGTTGACAGAGAATGCTTTACATCCTCTGAGCAAATACATCTACAGCTGAGACAATTCTTCATGGCAGATTGAAAAAACTGAAAAGACACTTTGGAAGCACCTTGTGGTAAACTTCTTGGATTGCAGTGGAAGCAGATGTGAAGTAGAGTGTGAGGTCAAGCTATATTTTTAAGAAAAACATACCTTAGAAAGATCGAGAAGCAGACATATAAATGTCAATCTTTAAAATAAAATCAATGACTTATTTTAAAATTTTCCAGCACATGAAAATTTATTGCTGTAATGAAAGTCAAATAGACAAATTTAGAAAATTATCTGTTTTTATGAACATTTTGGTTTTTAAAATATGTATCTTTAGACTGAACACAAAATTTAAATATTTGATGTGTTTATGAAAGACTATATTTGTGTGTGTGTTATTTTGATATTGCAAAGTTAATAAATCGAGGGAATTTTCCTAATGATCTTACTTGAACTTCGCTATGACTTCTTTACATATTTATGTCAGTATTTAGCTAACAGTCACTCTTAGTCATCCCTTACTGTAGTAGGTAGCTGACTGGGTCACGCCCTGAAGCACCACCCCTAGTGAGGCAGCTGTATCTGTTACACCTGCCTATGACCTTGAGGTACCTGTCCCTGGGACATGGCCACCAGGGACCCTTAAGACCTGGGATGCACTGCCCTCTCTCTTGGCTACCTCATGGTTTTGGATGCTGAGATCTTGGACCAAGCTGTTGACATGGGACATAGTTCAGCTTTCCTGGACCCTACAATAAATCTCCTGTGGTTGTGAGTTAAACTCCCAACCCCCAAATAAATTCCTTTGATCATCAAGCTGATTCTGTGGATTGCAAGTGATTTAATCACATTACCATATCAATACACTGTTTCTCTTTGGTGCTCTGCTCAGTTTTCAGGCTATTTGATTTATGTATTGTATTCCTACCCTGGCCACACTTGGAGGATTCACTAGTTAGAGTGATTGTCCAAGTTGTTATTCTGGTTCTGTTTCTTTAGTTCCTTGAGTGCTGGGTGGAAGTAGTTTAACCCACTCTTGGAGCTGCACACAAACCTGCAGTTATAAAGTCCAGTGACATTCAAAATACGTTTTTTTCCTCAATGTTCAACTCTCAGAACTTTTATACCACCAAATTTTCAAGCTACTGTGGCAAAACCATAAATTTTCATCATTTGTGCTCTTCATTTTCAAACTAAGCTTTATAGTTACAATTTTATTGATACTATACATCAATATTAAACCTCACAGACTGCTAATAAATTTTTATTTGCTCAAACAAAATGTTTTTCTCTAATAGATAATTTAAGAATTTGAGAACTAGGGGCTGGAGGGATGGTTAGTGGTTAATAGTACTTCCTGCTCTTGCAAAGGACCCAAGTTTGCTTTCCAACACCCAGTATGGGCAGCTTAAAACCTCCTTCAACTCTCAGCTCCATGAGAACCAACACCTTCTTCTGACCTCTATGACCAACAGGACACACTTGTACATGCAAACATATATGTGCACATACATACATACACATAAATGAAAATAAATACATCTTTAAGAAAAAGAATTTGAGTGTTATGATTTCATGTAATTCTACCTAACAAATAAGCTATTCATATAAAATTAAAAAACCCTGTTTTCAAAATATTTTACAAACATAATCAAAATTGGTGAAATTTAATCTGTAATTAAAAGCTTTAAAACCAACTATATGAAACTGTGACTCTTTTCCAAAGAGCATTGGGAGTTCCAGATTGTTCCTTGGTCAGATAGACAGAATGCAATATCCTGTAATACACTTTTCAAACTAGTTAAGGAATTTACATTAGGAAATGATGCCTTTTCTGTTTTATTTCCCATCCACTATGTAAGTATTCACTGATTTCTTCCCCATTGACTGTTGGCTTCAAGGGAACAAAGTATGATTCTAGCTTTTTGAAAAATCCCTGGTAGCCTACATTCAGAATTCTTGTGAATTAGAGACATCATATTTAAAATATTGGTTTACCATGGCCTGTAAACCATCACTGTAAATGTAGAGCCCCAATCAAAATATACCCCTTCAAGATTTGCAGTGCATTATTTACTTGAGTATACACATTCACTACAATCTTGACTGCTTGCATTAATTGATAGTTATATTTGAATATCTGTATAACTTAAATGCTATGAAGTTCTCCTGAAAGATACCTTAGATTTATTTAAGGTTAATTTGAAATGGAGTCTTCAAACATTCTTTTTTTCTGGTGGGTAATGTGTAGATATCACAATGCAAATCAAAATGGGGGGTATGGATTTTGAACTTTTACTCATATCATGTCAGAAGAGAAAAACTAGAAAGAAAAGTTTAGAAACAGATTTTAACAGATGTTCATATATGGTTCAGAGGAAAAGGAAATTCTTCCCTACGGCTCAGATGCCTGTTTTGTGGTTGTCAGAATGTCTTACAGACAGCTTGGCTGTTATCCCACATCCATTGTTGGTAGTCTGGTATGAAGGACGCCATCTGTGCAGCATGGAAGTCTCTTATGAAAATGGATTGATAATTATGTTCCGTGCAGGTGCTGTTAAAGTGAAATCAGGTGTCAAACTTACAGTTGCCTAAATGGTTGTGGTGTGTTGAGAAAGAATGGCTTGCCATATTGTGAAATGGGTTTTAAGCATAACATTTCAGCATTCCTGTCTTCGGGTGCTGCAAAGGTCAGACTGCTTAGCAAAGCTGTAAAATTCTTAAACTCTTTCCACCATCAACAGTAAAAGAAAGCTTCACTTTGAATCAAGGATATAGGTCAGATCAAAGTTATTACATTTCCTAGCTAAAATACCTTTCCAATTACATCATTTTCCCCTGAAAAGTTGGTAAAGGAATAGTGCATTGAAAACTCTGATGCCTCAACCCAACATACAAAAATTATTTTATAAAACGATCAAAATCAGTCTTCCACAGGTATTAACAGGAACCCATTATTTCAGAACTCAGTAGTGTTGTCTCCATATAAGACAACAGTGTCCAGTTTCATTTGACCATTGGAACTGTCATAAGTCTCCTTGATTTGAGTACAGATGTTGCTTTTAGGATAAAAACTTCACTATTACCTATGACTGTTCCCTTACCATTGCTCATCAGTGATGACCTAGCAGCCTTTTACAATGCACTCAGCACATCTGCCATTTAGCCCTTAGCACAGCATCATCACTTAAGTTTCAGTATTTTCTGGGGCTTTTATACCAGGTCACTGAAACTTACTCAGTTGAGATACCTTTTTTGCCATAACTGGCAGAGCTGGGACTTAACATGTCTGTACTCGTTAATTCCTAAAACTTTTCTTTCTGTTATTCCAAAAAGATTTTTTTCTTAAAACAAATATATGAGGTAGAAGAGTCTTTCTTATTTGCTAATCAAATCTCAAAGAAAAGGTCATTATCATTGTGTCTTAGTGAAGATACACCATGACCACAGCAACTCTCATAAAGAAAATATTTAATTGAGGGCAGCTCACTTATAATTTCAGAAGTTCAGTCCATTACAGTCATGAAGAGGAGCATGACACTGTGCAGGCAGAGTTGGTGTTGGAGCTGAGAATGCTACAACTTGCAGCAACAGGAGGTCAAATGTCTCACTGAGTGTGGCTTGAGCATATATGAGACCTCAAAGCCCACCTCCACAGTGACACACTTCCTCCAACAAGGCCACACCTACTCCAATAAGGCCATACCTCCTACTAGTACCACTCCCTTTGGACGCCATTTTCTTTCAAACCAACACACTTAGCAAACAATTATATATTTATATACTACTTGCTTATAGTCAAAATTATAGCCATTGTTGCCAAGGCAATAGACAAAAAAAACAAGAAGTGCAAAGATGCCTCTTTCATTACACATCTGTTGATGCTGTTAAACTTAGGAACTTGAATCAAGATGTTCTTTGTTCTTAAGGTTTATTTTCAATTAACATGGAGCAATTCTATGAAGGGAAGGTGTGATGTTCCCATACACATGATTTTGTGCGGAGACTGTTCAAAAAATCAAGTAATTAGAATACCTGTAATAATCAAGACGGTGGAATTAGTATATGTGCTATGTCAAATGTTTATCATGTTTTTCTTCTCCTTCAGCTGACTTTGAAATGCATGACACTTACTATGTTAACTGCAATCTCCCTGTTGGACAAGAAAACATTTACACTTACTCCTTCTAGGGGTGACTTTGTGCCCCCTTATTAAACTCTTTCAATACTTGTCTTCAAATCACTAAAACCTACCTTGGAATCCAGAAATCCCACTAGTAGGGGTATACCTGCTATAATTTGCATGATCAGCATCCCCTAATGGCTTTTGTATTAAAAGTGTGGTCCTGTACTGCTGGTTTTGAGAGTTAGTGGGGTCTTTGAGACCTGCTGAGGCAAACTCTTAAATAAAACTATCACCATGGTCTCATTCTCCTTTGCTTCCTGTCTGAGGTGAGCAGTTTTGTTACACTGTGTTCCTTTATCAATATATTCCACCTAGACAAGTCCAAAGTCACAGGGTTCTTAGATCTGCAAAATGGTGAGTCAAAACCAAAATCTCTTTGTTGCTAGAGAGCTTCTCTCCAGCTCCCAAGTCCCGCCAGTCTCCAGCTACAAAGTCCCGCCAGTCCCAGAGCCCACTTACAAAATAAGCACACAGACTCTTATATTATTTAAACTGCTTGGCAATTAGCTCAGGCCTATCATTGTCTAGCTCTTACTCTTATATTTAGCCCATTTCTATTAATATATACTTTGCCACATGGCTCATGGCTTACTGGTACCTACATCTTGCTTGTCCTGGCAGTGGCTCCAGGCAGTCTCTCGCTCCACCTTCCTGTACCTCAATTCTCCTCTCTGTTAGTCCCGCCTATACTTCCTGTCTGGCTACTGGCCAATCAGTGCTTTATTTATTAACATATTTGTCATACAGAACATCCCACAGCATCTCTTAGGCATTTTGCTATAGGTTTGGAAAGCTAGTACAAATACCGAAAGAAAATTATGGCTGAGAAATCCACATGTCCACATTTTGTGCAACAGGAGTTGAGAAAGATATCAGCTTATGTGTCCATCAATGGACAAGTGAATTTTAAAAAGTATGGTTTGTGTACCTACGGAATGCTATTAACTGACAAAAGGAAGGAAATCTTATGTTTTGGGTCAATGTGGGTGAAAATGGAGAGTATTCTGTAATTAAAATAAGTCAGACAAAATCAGTTCTACAAAATGTCATTCTTATGAGGTTGATTTTATATCAAAATTCAGAAAGCATCTTGTTTTTTACTCTGTATTGTATTAGAAATATTAAGTAAAAACTGGGAAGTTTTTTTTCCAGCTAAACACTGTGATGTGAATATAATTGTCAGAGTTCAGACAACTAACAATTACAAAATGAAATCAGCACATAATTGTGCTATACATAGTTATATACATATGTATAAATGATAATAATAAAGAAAAAGGCCATCAATTTGAAATAGGGAGGGATGGGAAGAGTTGGAGGAAGGAAAGGGAAAAGGAGAAGTAATGCAATTATATTTTAATTTAAATACATGTTAAGAAAAAAAAGTGTCAACTAAATGCCTAAAGAAAATACAGAAAAGCCCCATCTAGACAAGAGGTGAGTGCCTGGGGTTATACACAGAGAGGCCTGGCCCCTAGGTCCCATCCCTGGGCACCAGCCATTTCAGGGAAGACCTACCCAACTTGGCCCCAGGTTCTGGCCATCGGGCAGGACCCCACCCCAATCCCTACCAGGAAAGTTCCTCTTCTCCAAGACCCCCAACAGACCCTGAAATCTCTAAGCCCTGCCCCCACGTCCATCTGCCTGAAACCCCAGACACTTCCTGAGACTTAGAGACCAGCCCCCAAGTCTCATCCTGCCCTGGAGCTCCCATCTGGACAAGAGGGGAGTGGCTGGGCTCATACCCAGAGAGGCCTGCCCCTAGGTCCCATCCCTGGGCACCAGTCATTCTGGGGAAGACCTGCCCAACTTGGCCCCAGGTTCTGGCCACCGGGCAGGACCCCCCACACACCCCCACCAGGAAGGTTCCCCTTCTCCAAGACCCCCGGCAGACCCTGCAATCTCCATGCCCTGCCCCCATGACCATCCACCTGAGACCCCAGCCACTGCCTGAGACTCAGAGATCACCCTCCAGCTCCCATCCAGCCTAGAGCTTCCATCTGGACCAGAGAGAGGCTTCCTGAATCTGGTAGCTCTGTCTGGACCAAGAATATTGGTAAGACCAAGAACGAATCCACATGGAGATGGGCAGATGTCAAGGCAGAAGTACATAAAACAAAATGAAGAGCAATACAGCATCACCAGAACCTAGCCTCCCTCCAACAGCAAGATCTGAACATCACAAAATGGAAAAAACAGAAGATAGCAACCTTAACAATAACATCATAAAGATGCTAGAGGCCTATAAAGAAGAAATCAAAAATGAAATTGAGGAATAAAAAAAATGGGAAGAATGCTATAAAAAACTAGAAGAAAAGGCAAATAAAGCAGAAGAAAACAATTAATCCCTGAAAGAAAACCATGAAAAAGCAATGAAACAGATGAGGGAAACAGTCAAGACCTGAAAAGGGAAACAGAAAAAATGAAGAAGACACAAACAGAGGGAATGCTGGAAATAGAAAATCTGAGTAAACGAACAGGAACTACAGATGTAAGTATAACCAACAGAATGCAAGAGATGGAAGAAAGGATCTCTGGCATTGAAGATACGGTAGAAGAAATAGATTCATCAGTCAAAGAAAACACTAAAACCAACAAAGTCATGACCCAAAATGTCCAAGAAATTTGGGACACCATGAAAAGACGAAACCTAAGAATAATAGGGATAGAGGAAGGAGAAGAATACCAACTCAAAGGCACAGAAAATATATTCAACAAGATCATAGAAGAAAACTTTCCCAACTTAAAGAACGAAATGCCTATGAAGATACAAGAAGTCTATAGAACATCAAACAGACTAGACCCCCCAAAAAAGTCCCCTTGCCACATAATAATTAAACAACTAAATGTACAGAATAAAGAAAGAGTATTAAGAGCAGCAAAGGAAAAAGGCCAAGTGACTTATAAAGGCAAAGCCATCAAAATAACACCCAATTTTTCAATGGAGACTTTGAAAGCCAGAAGAATATGGACAGATGTAATGCAGACACTAAGAGACCATGGATGCCAGCCTAGACTAATATACCAGCAAAACTTTCAGTCATCATAGACGGAGTAAACAAGGCATTCCAAGACAAAGTCAGATTTAACCAATACTTATCCACAAACTCAGCCCTACAGAAAGCACTAGAAGGAAAATTCCAACCCAAGGAAGTCAGATACACCCTCGAAAACACAGGCAATAGATAAAGCCACAGAAGTAAACCCCAAAGAAGAGAAGTACACACACACTACCACCAAAAAATAACAGGAATGAACAATCACTGGTCATTAGTATCCCTTAATATCAATGGACTTAATTCACCTATAAAAGACACAGGCTTATAGAATGGATATGAAAGCAGGACCTATCTTTCTGCTGTATACAAGAAACACACCTCAAATTCAAAGATAGACACTACCTAAGAATAAAAGGCGGAGAAAAGACTTTCCAATCAAATGGTCTTAAGAAACAAGCAGGTGTGTAGCCATCCTAATATCCAGCAAAATATACTTCAAACTAAAATCAATCAAAAGAGATCAAGAAGAGCATTACATGCTCATCACAGGAAAGATCCACCAAGATGAAGTTTCAATTCTGAACATTTATGCCCCAAACACAAGGGCACCCACATATGTAAAAGAAACATTATTAAAGCTTAAACCACATATAAAACCCCACATATTAATAGTGGGAGACTTCAACACCCCACTTTCACCACTGGACAGAT
>CABHPQ010142083.1:19239-29610 GCA_902168405.1 Peromyscus aztecus | reverse complement strand
CACACACACACACACACACACACACACACACACACACACACACACACACACACACACACATTGAGGTTAGGAGACACTAACACAGGAAGAGCCAAAACAGAACTTGTTCCCAGCTCTGAGGTAGGGAGTTCTACTCCAGCCTGGGCAGCACCGTGGGACACTCTTTGAAAAAAAGACTAGCTCATTGGCAGAGACTTGCCTTGTATTTCCAAGGCCCTGGATTATCCTCAGCATCAAAAGTAATCATAAAGATCAAATTGGAAGCATTCCTTATGCATCCCAACAAAGGCCAGTAGTCTCCAAACAGCTGCTCCACCTATTCATCTGTCCAGACACCTCTAAAGATCACAGGTCCCAGCCAGGGGCTTTAGAAGACCTTCCCCATCCAGAGGACCTGTTTCCAAAGCTCAGTCCTGAGGCTGTCTGCCTTCTTGAAGTGTAATTGGTGCCCCCAAATGCCTTTCCCAGGTATTAGGACAGTCCAGCCTCCCTGGTGTCTTCCGACAGCCTCCCTGGAGATAGGGGGCTCCAAGGGCAACCTGGTTAGCCTTCTACCTCCCTGAGTTGACAAACAACCTGTGCAGGCCTCAGCTGGAACACCAGCCTCCCCTGCTTGACTCCAGCCCGCCCACTGCCTAGTTCCCTTCCACCTACCCAGCTACCAGGGCCAGGTGCACTGTCTTTAAACACACACATCTACCCTGTTTCTTCCAACAGTGTGTGGCCTGAGGCAGCTTGATTTCTTATTGTATCTGAAGATCTTTTCACAGTACGTGAGGCTAGCAGATCTTTTGGGTGGTCCATAGTGCTGTGAAGCTCATTTTGTCTCAAGGTCTCGTGTGTCGTCTTCCACGACAGATGCTGCAGTGTGCCCTTGTGCTTGTGGGAGCCATGGTTGGACAATTATCTAGAAGGGAAATATCTGGGTCAAAGGTGTGGATAGTTTGAAGTGTTACCAAATTGTTCTAAAAAAAACTGGCCCAGTGCCTGCAGCTGCCTGCAGGGTGGAAGGCACCTCTCTCTCTACTCCAGTGTCCTGGACTTTGTCCCATGTCTTTTTCTTTGTCTGGTAAATGAAAACTGATATTTCATTTTTGGTTTTAGTTTACAATTTTTTTGGGGAGTGGGGTTGGTTTGTTTTTAAAAAAGGGTTTCCTATAGTTCAGGCTTGCTTAAAACTCTAAGTAGCTTAAAATGACTTTGAACTTTTGATCCTCCTGCCTCCAACTCCTTAACTTGCAGTCACATGTTTTGTTGTTGTTCAGTTTGTTGCTGTTCTTGCTTTGTATTTGTTTGCTTGCTTTTAAGACAGGGTGTGACTTGATAGCAGTGACTGGCCCAGAACCATGCACTTTGTAGTCCAGGCTGGCCTTGAATTTACTAAAATCAGCTTGCCTCTGCCTCTGGAGTGTTGAGATCAAAGGTGTGTGCCACCACATTAATCTGCAGTGTTGAAGCTGTAGACATTTCATGGTTGGATTTAATGTGAATTTGTGATCTTTTCACAGAAGACAGCTGAGGGGGGACACTAGTGCTCTAGAAAGGGACCCTCCACCTAGGAAAGGGATGGGTGCAAGGAGGCCAGAGGCCGGCCGATTGAGGGGATTCCAGGTGGGAGTGGCATGAACCTCAGTACCAGGCAAGTTCTTGGTTTGAGGTGTGCTATGATCCCATTTTCAAAGGGAAACAGAGGCAGATCACAGTCATCAGACAGCCCAGTACTTCCGACCTGCACTCGGATCTCCCAAGCTCCAGAAAGCACATACCCAACCAGAACAGGGCAGAAAGGGCGGGTTTAGCAGGAGGGCTAAGGTTGTCCATGGTCCAAAGGGTCATGGGCGTGGAAGCTCATGAGGAATGTGGCTACTAGTTGGAACTAGCCCAGACCCTCCCCGGTCAGTACTGGCCTCCCCCATCAAGCCAAAGGCCAGACATAATGCAGTGCAATGGCTGGGCTGGTTTTCTTCTTTAAAATGCTGTGAATTTTTTTGAGCTCAGCCTCATGGAACAAGCCTGTAATTCTAGTCCTTGGTAGGCAAGAATCATCATGAATTCAAGGCCAGCCTGGGCTACATAGTGAATTCAAAACTAGCCTGGGCTACATACCTGGGCCCAGTCTAAAAGAAAAAAAAATGGTTTGTCAAAGCCATTTCTTAAATCCTGCTTACATAACCCAGCTTCTGTGCAGATTCTAACAGTGACAGTGACCACACTCTACTACCAGGCTTGTCTTATCTGGAGATCCAGGAGGAAAAAAGAAAAGGAACTAAAGAACTGCTCCTTGTCTGGTGGCCTGATTGTGGAGTCGCCCTGTGCCAGACTCCACCTCAGGCCTCACCAGGAGAGCACTCTAGGCTTGAGTGTTTCTAGCTGGCAGGTTAGGAGAGTGGGGGAGGGGGAGCAGGCAGGAAGAGGGCACTGGGCACACCCACAGTGGCTCCTCCCTGGCTCTGTGGGTCCAATAAACTTTAGTTTCTAGAGAAACTAGACACTTTTTCTTTAAAATGTTCACTTTGAGAACAAAAGCAAAACAGTTCTTTTGTTTGTTTGTTTTTCTTCTCGGTGTAGCCCCGGCTGCTCTGGAGCTCTCTCTGTAGACCATGCTGGCCTCCAACTCAGAGATCCTCCTGCCTCTGGAGTGCTGGGATTAAAGGGGGTGCCAGTTGTAAAACAGTACTTTCTGGGACCTGAGGAGATACCTTTGTGGGTAAAAGTGAGAACCTGAGTTCAGATCCCAGCACCCACATAAGCCAAGTATGGCAACATGTACCTGTGGATCTTGGGGATGCTGGCAAGCCAGTCTAGCTGAAACAGGATGCTCCAGATTCAGTGAGAGACCTTATCTCAAAACATTAGAATACCTTAGCAAGGTATGATGGCACATGCCATTAATCCCAGCAGAGGTGGATAGGTCTCTGTAGTTCAGGGCCAGACTGGTTTACATATAGAGTTCCAGGACAGCCAGAGCTACATAATAGAGAGGGCCTATCTCAAAAAACTTAAGATACTGTAATCCAGTACTCTGGGAGGCAGAGGCAGGTGGATCTCTCCGAGTTCAAGACAGCCTGGTCTGCAGAGTGAGTTCTAGGACAGCCAGGGCTATACAGAAACCCTGTCTCAAAAAAACTAACTAAATAACTACATAAAATAGTGTAATGGGTTGACAAGAAGATGACTTAGTGGATGAAGATGCTTGCTGCCAAACCTGACAACCAGAATTTGGTCCCTGAGACATGATAAGAAAAGAACTATCACAAATTGACCTCTAACCTTCAGATACTTGCTGAGACAAGTGTGTTTCACACGCACACACACATACACAAAACAAAAAGGGGGGGTTGGAGAGATGGATTAGCATAAAAGAACACTTGTTGCTCTTGCCAAGGACCAAGATTTGATTCCCAACACTCACATGACTGCTCACAACCATCTATAACTCCAGTTCCAGGGTATCCAATACCTTCTTCTGACCAACGATACATACAGTGCACATACTTACATGCAGATAAAATACCCATATACATAATAAAAAAAACTTTTTTAAAAAACTAAAAATTAATTAAATTAAAATTTAAAATGTTCACCTTTGAACATTAGCACTTAATGAGTCAAAACAATGTATAGGCTAATCCCAGATGTTTTTTGGGAGGCAGCACACTCCTGCAGCCAGGCTGACCTCCATCTAATCACTAGGCAGCCTTGCAGGGTCCAACAGCAGCCTCACTGTCAGTGCCAATTAAAACTGGCCTAGTGGGCTGGAGAGATGGCTCAGCAGTGAAGAGTACTTGCTGTGACCAGGCATAGTGGCACACGCCTTTGATCCTAGCACTTTGGGAGGCAGAAGCAGGTGGACCTCTGAGTTGGAGGGCCAGCCTGGTTAAGTGAGTTCCAGGACAGCCAGGGCCCCTTAGAAACCCTGTCTTAAAAAAATAATAATTAGCCGGGCGGTGGTGGCGCATGCCTTTAATCCAAGCACTTGGGAGGCAGAGGCAGGCAGATCTCTGTGAGTTCGAGGCCAGCCTGGGCTACCAAGTGAGTTCCAGGAAAGGCGCAAAGCTACACAGAGAAACCCTGTCTTGAAAAAAAAAATAATAATAATAATTAGGGACTGGAGAGATGGCTCAGAGGTTAAGAGCACTGGCTGTTCTTCCAGAGGTCCTGAGTTCAATTCCCAGCAACCTCATGGTGGCTCACAACCATCTGTAATGAGATCTGGTGCCCTCTTCTGGCCTGCAGGGATACATGCTGTATACATAATAAATAAATAAATCTTTAAAAAATAATAATAATTAATAATAAATATATTAAAGCACTGGCTTCTCTTCTAGAGGACCTGTGTTCAATTCCCAGTACTCACATGGCTCACAGCTATTGTTCAATGGTCTTTTAATAAAAAACCCAGAGCCAGATATCAGGGTGAAAGCTGAAAGATCAGAGAAGCAGAACAGCCAGCCACTAGTTCTTACCTCTACGAAATCCTCAGTCTAAAGAGAGTGAGTTCCTATTTCCTCATGCCTTATATACCTTTCTCTGCCCTGCCATATTACTTCCTGGGATTAAAGGCGTGTGTGCTTCCCAAGCAAAGGCATGAGATCTCTAGTGCTGAGATTAAAGGTGTGTGCCACCATTGCCTGACCTCTGTGTCTAATCTAGTGGCTGGCTCTGTCCTCTGATCCTCAGGCAAGTTTATTAGGGTACATAATATATCACCATATTTCCCCCTTTTTGTCTAAAATAATAAAAGGTTATAACTAATAAAAGAAAAGAAAATCTATATATAATAAGTATATACAATCTATACAGTCAAGAATTACATTAACAATGTCTAGTCAATTAACATTTGACAGATTCAGAGAAAATACTCCATTATTTATCCTATCTTGGTGAGTCCAAAATGTTGTACCTAATTCACTTTCTATACTAACTTGTATTACCAACCAAAAACTATCTTTTGATGTCTTTCATACTTATACACTTTACACATCTTTAGTGAGTTTCTTTTCTGAATTTGTTAACAACGAAAACTATATATATATCTAATCTTCAACTCCCTCAGAGACCCGAGAAGGAAATAATATTACCTAAGTTAGCAGGAAGTACAAACAAGCAACTTCCAAAAAATGTGAGAAATGACAGAAACAGCTGGCTGCCTACAAGTCACCCGAGATTTCTCTGCAACATTGGGGCATCCATGTTCAGCCTACAAGTCTAGAATATCTGACAGACTCCTCTGTGAAGCAGGATTTTCTGAAGGACTGTCCTACCTTGTCTTGGCAAGGTTCAGCAGTCCTTTCTTTTGTGTCCTGCTTGTCCACTTGGACAGCATACTGTCAGCAGTTAAGGCAAGGGCATTTTCTTGCCCAGTGGCTAACTTGCCACAAAGAAAGTAAACTCCATATAGAGTTTCCTTGATGCCCATCATCTTTGAAGTAGATTGGTGCTGCCAGGAGCAGACATGTCTCATTGTCATAAAAAAAAAATCTGTTATTAAAACATCTTAAATGCCATATTCTGTAGATCTCTGAAGTGTTTGAAGATGATCTGTTAATCTAAAATATATTTCTGTTTGACCTTGAAATCATCCCTAATATGACTACAAGTTAGACCTGTATTTGGGGTTTTTTTGTTTGTTTGTTTGGTTGGTTGGTTGGTTTTTTGAGACAGGGTTTCTCTGTGTAGCTTTGCGCCTTTCCTGGATCTTGCTCTGTAGACCAGGCTGGCCTCGAACTCACGGAGATCCGCCTGCCTCTGCCTCCCGAGTGCTGGGATTAAAGGCATGCGCCACCACCGTCCTGCTGGGTGTCATGTTCTTAAAATTACTTCCTGCTGTCTGGAGGTGAAGACATCTTTAGGGAATCCTGAAAAGAAAATTTTGGGGTTAATTGTCAAGACCTGGGAGAGGTAGCTGTATTATTTGTCCAGTTTCTGCATAATGGGAAAGTGCAGGGCTTGTCTCAAGTATACTTGCTCGAGTAGTCTGTGAGGCTGTATCATCTCAACTATCAATCTCAAAACTGTCCTGACAGTTTGTAGTCCAAAGCCGATCTTTGGGTGGTGTTTGTCATCTTAGTGGTATTATCATCATCCTGATGGTGGGGCCCCATCATCTTTTTGGAGACTTCAAAGTTGCTGTTAGGCATGGTCACTGCAGAAAATCTATTTCGTGGGATATTTTTTCTTCACATGTCTCATTTGTCCAGTGGTCTTCAGATTCCTTAGCCTTCATTCTCCTGAAAGACAAGAACAAAACCCTTACCCAGCCCTAACTTTGAGGAATTTCCCAAATCTTTTTTTTTTTTAAGATTTATTTTTTTATTATGTATACAGTGTTCTGCTTGCATGTATCCCTGAGGGCCAGAAGAGGGCGCCATATCTCATTATGGATGGTTGTGAGCCACCATGTGGGTGCTGGGAATTGAATTCAGGACCTCTGGAAGAGCAGCCAGTACTCTTAACCTCTGAGCCATCTCTCCAGCCCGGAATTTCCCAAATCTTTATCAATTTTGATTTATAATTTCTCCTTAAATTTTTGTTTTCTTTTCTCCCCCCCCCCCAACAGGGTTTCTCTGTGTAGCTTTGCGCCTTTCCTGGAACTCACTTTGGAGACCAGGCTGGCCTTGAACTTGAACTAACAGAGATCTGCCTGCCTCAGCCTCCCAGTGCTGGTATTAAAGGCGTGTACCACCACTGCCCAGAGAATTTTTGTTTTCTTTTCTTTTCTTTTTTTTTTTCTTTTTTTTGTTTAATGTGCATTGGTGTTTACCTACATGTATGTCTATGAGGGGCTGTTGTGTCCCCTGGAGCTGGAGTTACAGACAGTTGTGAGCTACCATCTGGGTGCTGGGAATTGAAGAGCAGTCAGTGCTCTTAACCCCTAAGCTATCTCTCCAGCCCCTGTTTTATTTTCTAAAGCTGTTCTGTCATCCAGAGCCGTATGTTTTTTTACAATAGGCATTAGGTTCTTTAATTGCTCTAGGAAGGAGTTTTCTCCGAGATTACAGAAAAGGACTGAATTTGATATGGGGGCCTGTGAGAGACCCCTTAGGGAGTTTCTTGATGGCAAAGGATTACCTTCTCTGTCCCTTGTTGATCTACATTCTTTAGTCCAGTGTTTGCCTTTGCCATACCTTCTGCATAATCCAGAAGAGAGAGGCGTTCTGTTGGGATTATTCCTTGAAAAAACATCATTTCTAGGAATGCCCTGTTTACATTCCCTTTTTAGGTGACCTTGTTCACCATGTTTGAAACATCTGACATTACTATTTTTCTTCAAACCTCTGGAAATCATCTCTCCTATCCAAGCATCATTATGGTCATGAGATTCAATATTCATTGTATCTCGGATCCATCCATTCTTCCAAGGGTGCTGATCTTGCCTTTAATGGCCTAATTACCCTTTTGCATTGTGCATTAGCATTTTCAAAAGCCAGAGATTCAATTATTATCTGTCTAGCTTCTGAATTTGGTATCATTCTATTTACTGCTGAAGACAACATTTGTAAGAAATCAGTGAAGGTTTCTTTTGGGCCCTGTATAACTTTTGTAAATGACTCAATTTTCTTTTCCTACTTCTTCAGTTCTGTCCCAAGCATTCAAGGCTGCCATTGGCATAAAGCCAGGGTGTGGTCATCATATAGAGACTGCCTTTCTACATTAGCATAGTCTCCCTCTCCAAGAAGTTGATCTTGGGAGATTTCCATACCTCTAGTCCTACTTCATTGTTCAATGGTCTTGGCCTCATCCTCCCACCAGGTCCTCCATTGTAACTGGGGACCAGTTTCTAAGACCGCTGTAACCAAATCTCTCCAGTCTTGAGGGGTAATTCTTATTACAAGTTGACCATGAGTTTAACATCTGCTTCACAAATGGGGAATGGATTCCACAGGACACTATAGCTTCTTTGAATCTCCTCAAATCTAACATTTGCACAGGAGTCCAATCAGCTCTTACACAGTCTTGAGCATTTGGCAGTTCCTGTAAGGTTACTGGATAGATTAAGGTTGGCTGTTTGAAAGCCTTAGGCTGTTTCTCTGTAACCGTATAATGCAATGCTGAGATTGGTTCACATTTAAATTCTTCTGTCTGGGTTTCAATATTTCTACGATCTGTTTTAACAAGGTTTTCTAAAACTTTTATCTTGGCACTCATATTAACCAACTTTTTGTTTGTTTGTTTGTTTATTTATTTTTTCTATTATCAGCTTGATACATTACAAATTCTTATCCTAATAGTGAAATGTTTCACTGAGGCTTGCCCCGTGACTGAGTAAAACCAAAACTTATTATAAGCCACAGTCATCCTAGGTTCCCCTCTGCTATGTAGCCTCCCTGGTTCTGTGGGTTGCAGTCTGATTGTTCTTTGCTTTATAGCTAGTATCCACTTATGAGTGAGTACATACCATGTTTGTCCTTCTGGGTTTGGGTTACCTCACTCAGGATGATATTTTCTAGTTCCATCCATTTGCCTGCAAATTTCATGCTTTCATTGTTTTTCTCTGCTGAGTAGTACTCCATTGTGTATATGTACCACATTTTCTTAGTCCATTCTTCAGTTGACGGGCATCTAGGTTGTTTCCAGGTTCTGGCTATTACGAATAGTGCTGCTATGAACATAGTTGAGCATGTATCTTTATGGTATGATTGAGCATTCCTTGGGTATATGCCCAAGAGTGGTATGGCTGGGTCTTGAGGTAGATCGATTCCCAATTTTCTGAGAAACCGCCATACTGATTTCCCCAGTGGTTGTACAAGTTTGCACTCCCACCAACAGTGGAGGAGTGTTCTCTTTGCTCCTCATCCTCTCCAACATTGACTGTCATTAGTGGTTTTGATCATAGCCATTCTGACAGGTGTAAGGTGGTATCTCAGAGTCGTTTTGATTTGTATTTCTCTGATGACTAAGGATGTTGAGCATTTCTTTAAATGTCATTCAGCCATTTGAGATTCTTCTTTTGAGAATTCTCTGTTTAGCTCTTTAGCCCACTTTTTTTTGAATTTATTTTATTTTATTTTACAATATAATTCAACTTTACATATCAGCCATAGATTCCCCCGTTTTCCCCCACCTCCGTCCCCCCCAGCCCACCCCCCATTTCCATCTCCTCCAGGGCAAAGACTCCCCCGAGGATTGAAATCAACCTGGTGGACTCAGTCCAGGCAGATCTAGTCCCCTCCTCCCAGGCTGAGCCAAGCGTCTCTGCTAAGCCCCAGGTTTCAAACAGCCAATTCATGCACTGAGCACAGGACCCGGTCCAACTGCCTGGATGCCTCCCAAACAGATCAAGCCAATCAACTGTCTCACCCATTCAGAGGGCCTGATCCAGTTGGGGGCCCCTCAGCCATTGGTTCACAGTTCATGTGTTTCATTCGTTTGGCCACTCGTCCCTGTATTCCATCCATCCCTGGTTCCAACAACTCTTGCTCACATAAACCCTCCTCCTTCTCGCCAACTGGACTCCCGGAGCTTCACCTAGGGCCTGACCGTGGATATCTGCATCCAGTTCCCTCAGTCACTGGATGGGGTTTCTAGCACGACAATTAGGGTGTTTGGCCATCCTATCACCAGGGTAGGTCAGTTCGGGCTATTTCTCGACTATTGCCAGCAGTCTATTGTGGGGGCATCTTTGTGGATTTCTGTGGGCCTCTCTAGCACTTTGCTTCTTCCTATTCTCATGTGGTCTTCATTTACCATGAACATTCCTTGTGTTTGCTCTCTGTTCTTGATCCAGTTGGGATCTCCCACTCCCCCAAGTTCTCTTTCCCTCACCCCTCGCCCCTCATTACCCCCACTCACATCCAGACTGTTCATGGAGATCTCATCCATTTCTCCGTCATTGGGCGATCCCCGTGTCTTTCTTGGGGTCCTGTTTTCCAGGTAGCCTCCCTGGTGTTGTGAGTAGCCATCCAGTGATCCTTGTTCCACAACTAGTATTCTCCTATGAGTGGGTACATACCATGTTTGTCTTTCTGAGTCTGGGTTACCTCACTCAGGAGGATTTTTTCTAGATCCATCCATTTGCCTGCAAACCTCGTGATGTCATTGTTTTTCTCTGCTGAGTAGTATTCCATTGTGTATATGTACCACAGTTTATTTATCCATTCTTCGGTGGAAGGGCATCTAGGTTGTTTCCAGGTTCTGGCTATTACAAATAATGCTGATATGAACGTAGCTGAGCAACTGCCCTTGTGGTATGATTGAGCATTCCTTGGGTATATGCCCAAGAGTGGTATAGCTGGATCTTGGGGGAGATTGATTCCCAATTTTCTAAGAAAGCGCCATATTGATTTCCAAAGTTAGCCCACTTTTTAATTGGATTGTTCAGTATTTTGATGTCTAGTTTCTTGAGTTCTTTTTTTTTTTTTTTTTTTTTTT
>CABHPQ010142082.1:17706-30617 GCA_902168405.1 Peromyscus aztecus | reverse complement strand
TGGGCCAGGCAGGAAAACTCTAGCTACAAAGGTTGCAATATGTCAGAGTTCCATCAAGAGCTCCATTAAGCAGGAGAACTCACCTCCACATCTTTTCTCTTCTACACTGCTGGATCTTGCCACAGACACTTCTGGAAAAACAAAAATCCAATCACTATGCACAAAGGAGGTGGGAGGAAAGTTTCTATCCATGCTTCATTTACATGCTTCATTACAATCATTCCATTCATTGATTTTGAATTCAACATGAATCTAAGGTTCAAAAGCTTGGTTAATTATCAGACATGTTGACTGTTTCTTTGTTTTAATAAACCTGAGGTGGATCTGGCTATGTCACCCTCACTAGGAGGGTATGGTATTCAATACCAAAGAAGAAAATGCCATGGTCCCTCGGCCTTGAAACAAGAGTAAGTACTAATTTCTGCTATGACATGTCCCATTAGCTAGGGACCCCCAATCACATTGCCCTGTATTGCTTTTCTGGTGCAGCATTCTTTATAAACTGAAGGTTGAATCACCAGAGCTCAAGGAAAACTCTGCTCAGAAGCCCAGGCATTCGCTTTCTTGTGCCACATGTGAAATCCACCAGGAGGATGTGAATGAGATGGCAGGTCTTCCGAGTGTGTTACCACCCCAGGACTCTCCTACACTGATTTTTCATTACATGAGAAAAACTGAAAGCATCTTAAACAAAAAGTAACAACACTCATAGGCCGTATGTGGTTGAGGTGCCTTCTAAGGGTAGGTTAAAGCTATCAGTCCTGTGGAAAATATTACTATTCTTCCCTCAAGTCAAAAGAAATGAATAAACTGTGCTTCTATAATTTAATCCCATTATTTCTTCACAATAGTTTAGTCTTTGTTTTAGTCCACATAATGTCCCATAGATGCAGGAGGATTGTGTTTCCAGGGCTTATGCATAAGTAGAATGCCACCCTACTGGGCCACTGCAACAAGTGACTGCCCCCTGTGATAACTAAATGTTGACTTCCCATAAAAAAGCCTGTGGCAAGAGGAACTTCCAACTCTTTTTTCAAGGCAACATTAATGACAGACATCCATGTTCCCTAGTATATTGAGAGTTACATGAAGACAATGACCCTCTTCTCTGTGCAAATACACAACACTGTCATTGTAAAGTATTTATGCTGATATTAAAACAAGCCATCAGTTTTCAATTTTTGTAGCAAATCCTCACACTACATTAGCATCAATAAATTATATAAGATATAGTGCCAAATTCCAATATAATCTGCAGTCGCCTGTGAATCTATATTCCTGTCACCTTGAAACCACAACAGTTGATAGGATCATTTTTAATTCAGCAAAGGCAGCCTCAAGAGCAGATAAAAGTCTGACCCAATGGGTCATTTCCTCTCTGGATATTGGAATGACTGTGTTCACACTGATAAACATCTCTGCCCTTACCTGGGATGAAATTAGAGTCAAACACACATGGCCGACTCTCTGTGGTATTTCCGGAACACTGGCTGCCCACAGGAAACAGAAGAATACACTGTCGAGCACGGACCTGGATGCCAGAGGCATCACACACAGACCAGTCTGACCACAATGACCAGCTTTCTACAGAGACCAGAAGAGGGGGAGAGGCGAGGTTACCTGATGATATCGACCAATCACAATCAAGTCAGGCTGTGCTTTAGGCTTTCATATTTGTGTTTTTAATGGTTCTGTGCATAAGTAAGATGTGGTCATAGCCTTTTATCAATCCAGTAAATAAATCCAAAAAAGGATGAATAAAAGAGCTAAACATTTTAATATATATAGATATAATGTATTTAAAGTAAATGTTCTAAGTCTCATAACATCATAATTCTGTGAATATTTTATTTAAAATAGTCAATAAGCTAATTCTTGAGAAAAACATGAGCTCTGAGAATCAGAAATCATTAGTGCAGGCACCATTTACTACATAGTAAGTCCCTCTACACAAAGGCCCTCTGATGATTTGCTGGACATTTCCCACAGGATGCATGTTAGCTAGCACCACATGCTGAAATCCCTGGTTTCAGAATGAAAGTTTAAAGCACCTTTCTTCTGCAATAAAGCAACTTTGCAAAGTCACTATGCCAAAGCCAGGCCAGCCAATCAGAGCTCATTCACTCCAGGCCTACTGACATGAATAAAGTCAATTCCCACATCCTTGGTCAAGGCCGAAGCATGAGCAGTGGCAAGACACTTCTGCCTAAAGGTGGAGGACTTGTTGGAATGCTTTTCAATCCACCCAGGTGTACAGATGTTCACACATAGGGATAGGACTCATATATCAAGTCAAAGAATGAACTCTACATATTATTAATCACCAATATAAGGAGATCATCTTCCTTTTTCATTTTATTTTTTATTTTTTAGAATTTAGAAATTCAAGCTGTGTATTGATCCATGCAAATGGAATGGTTTTTTTTCTCTTGAAGACATAAAAGACTGATTTTTTTGTAATGATCATGAGAATTTGGTTTTTGAGGCCCTTTTAAACATAGATGGAATTTTCTAGAAAGATCTGTGCATGCATGCACACTGCTAAAGGGTTTCACTGTTAAAGTGAAATGTAGAAAGGTAATTCATTTTCATCCCATGAGGTCCTGTGTGTCAGAATGCCAGGTTACCTCTTCGGTAAAAGGCTCTGGTACATCCTACATCTACCACAGGCTCAGAGCTCCCCAACACCCCCCCACCCCCCACCCCCATCCACAGTCCTGAAGAGGCTCACTTCCTGCTATCACCACCCCCTGTTGCTTGCTTTGCTTTGGTCCTCTGATAGCTGACTGGACTTCATGCCTTGTATTTTAACTGCGCTGCCTTTGTGTATAGGCCTTGCCCTGAGCCAAGTGTCCTCCCACAAATGCCCAGTGTTCCCCTGGGACATTTCTAGGCTACTTTCAAGCATACAACATGTGCTGGGCCAGGATAACCTGGGAAACAAGGAGCCACAAGCAATTCTCCCTGCACACCAAGGTGGGGGTTCTACAAGTGTTTCTAGCTTTCCACTTCTTCCAATCTTCCCTCTCTTCCAGCAAAGCAAGTAAGGTGCTACCTGAGCGTCATCAGTGTTGCTTAGAAAGGTCAAAGTGAGTTGGGGTATATTTCCTAGGTAGGTAGTATAGATGCTCCAACATGGGTGCACTTTCCCATCTGTGATGAAAAGAGTGCAATGTGAAAACTGCTTTGCTGTAGAACTAAGTGTCACTGAATCACATCGGGGTAACAGTGTGAGATTGACCTGCCATCCATTCCTCTATTTCCAGTATTTACTGTGACTTGCAATCTTTAACATCATCATTCATAATTAAGAAAGGTGAGTTTTCACTAAGGCTATACAGTCACCAAGGATTTTTATACCTGGACAGGTCTGTGTGTTGCAGAGTGCCTCCTCTGTGTGCAGTCCCAGGCAGATGTCCCCTCCATAGGCTGGGGCTGGATTCGTACACGAGCGGGTTCTCATGTAGTGTCCACCACCACAGGTTGCTGAGCATTTTGACCAGGATGACCAACAAGACCACACACCATCCACTGGGAAAGGACACAAAAACATAGCACATCTGAAGTCCCCACCAGACCAATATGACACAGTAGAGAGAGGATATGCCACACAGAAGACAGCAGGATACACAGCAAGAAGCTACTCATGGTGTGGGGACATCTGAGGTTCCCTGCTCGGTGGAAGCTACAGATTTGAAGAATCCTTCCAACACTTTCTAGTTCCCTGTTTGTCCTTCAGAAAATATTTCTAAACATATGATTTCTAAGCACCAGCACAGCACAGACTTTCAAAGTATGTGACTTGAAACTTCTAGTTTTGGAACCATGAATCATGTGCTGTAATAATTAATATGAAGCACCCTAAGAATCAATACTTCAGGCAACAGACTTTTCAACAATTCACATAATTCCTGCCATCCATGCTGGATTCTGCCCAGGGCTTGGATCATCATTTATTGTATCCTAAGTAAGACTGGTTCATGAGAAGATCAAACACCCTGAAATCTAGATCCTTATTTCTTCCAAGGAAAGAAAGCAATCAGTGGCAGAGGACCGTTTTTTGTTGAAATGAAATTCATACATTAAATAGTTCAATGGACAAGGATAGAAAATCATTGCTCTTGTAATTCTAGTTAAATGCTCAACTGCTACAATAAGATAAAAACAGAATACAGTTACCACTGATGAAGGAAAGCAAGATAAAGCTGCATAATTAAGCCCCAAGTGCCAGCCACACTGTGGGTGGTCAGGGGGACAAAGTGGAGCATTTACAGTCTGTCAGTTCATGGGAACATGTGGTGCTGATTCCTCAGCATGCTGAAGCCTGGACCTCCAAGCAGCAGGGCTTTTTTCCTCTAAAGAAGCATTGAGTAAAGTCTCTTGTACTCTCTGTCTCCCCCTGTGGAGATCCAAGGGTATTGTAGCTAGAAAGCACAGTGTCCTCAGAGTACCACAGTTTTCTGTATTGTCCTCTGGAGAAGACACACCTGCCGGAGTCCCCAGTTTGATTCACTGTTCCCTTCCATCATATTCTCAGTGTTCCTTTTCCCTGGGCCTTGTTGTTTACAGAAGAAAGACAAAAGGAACCTGCTGAGTTAAATCGGATCAAAAGAACTTATGTTTATTGTGCTGGGTTTTATGGGTGTCTAAGTACAACTTTGAGATACTTTCATCTTATTTGAATACACATAGCAACCAAGAACCATCTGTTGTCTCTAGCTTTTCCAGGCAAGGTCTACAGTCTAGAGTCTTTACTGCTGCATCAAATGTGCCAGGAAAAAAAAGTTATGATCAGAAACCATCAAGTGACTCTCAGTGTTGAGATAAATTATGCAGGAGCAGGTTCAGAAGGTGAAGAATAATCATTTTAGTATGCACTTGACTTTACTATTATTTACTTATGTTAGTGCCACAGATAGTACCAGAGCCTCCAGAATTTGAGACAAGCACTATATTGCTGAGCTCTATCCCCAGCCTGGCTGAACCCTCATGGGCATGCACACAAAGGCCAGAGTAGGAAATTGGGTGCCTTCTATTATCATACTCTCTCTGTCTTATGGCCTTGAGATAAAGTCTTTTACTGAACCAGATTACCATGTTGGCTAGGCTTACTGTCCAGAGAGCTCTTGGGATCTGCCTATTGCTGCTCTCAATGTTGTTGTTACAGGCACATGCAGACTGACCCATATATGTGGATGCTGAGAATTCAAATGCAAATCCTCATGCTTTACATAATAAGTGCTGTGACCCATTGATCTGTTTGCAATCTCTGAGAACATTTTAAAAAATGATCATGTGTTTTGTAATCATTCACTAGGAACCTAGTACATTTAAAAACATCAGTTTATATAGAATAACATGCCCTAAATTATGTAAAAATTACTCTAAATATATGGATTCCTTTGGACACATAGTTCAACCTCCACAGTGTAGAGAGACTTCCTACCAGCTCATAGCTGAGTTACAGGTTGTCACATTTTTAGGAATTTTATGGGTAGTAAAAGATAAAGTTGAGTATTCACCTTGCACAGCCTTGATGGGGAGGGCACTGGATGTGCCCTTATCTGAATGTAGCAGGCTCTGCCTTACCTTTTTGGAGGAGGGAATGGAGGATAGGGTGGGGAAAGTAAGGCTGGGGTTGGGTGGGAGAAGGGAAGAGAGGGGGATTTGTCCTTGATATATAAAAATGAATAAAAAAAATTCCTTCAGAAAAAAAGAAGATAAAGTTGATGTTCACACATTCAACCTTGAATTTTCTAATCCCTTGGGCAAAGACATGGACAACTCTGCAAAGAAATCTTGGCTTGTAAAAGGATATGAGGACAGAGTTATTTTAAGATATTCAGGCCATGTACACATAATCCTGGCTCAACAGCAAGTCAACAAAAATAAAATTAAAACTACTCACAGATGATGCTATCAGAGTGTCCTAAAAATGGACAAGAAACAGTTACCCTCAGGGACCAGGATCACATCCAAGCATCTCTAGGACTCCACATGGGCTACTAATGGACCCAAGAAATTAAGTTTGGAGTCTAGAGAAGACAGGGTGATGGAGGGAACTTGGCGTTCCCATATCATTCTACTTGGCTCCAGTTCACAGCTCTGATTCAAATCTAGTGATATCGCCCACGCTGCCTCCAAACACCCGGGGGAGGAATTTTTCTACATGGGCTGTGGGAAAGAACAACTCCTTGACCTTTCTCAGCATCTCAGCATTGGTTTTACTGGGAAAGTTGTGTAGTCTGAAGAGGAATAGGCCAAGGCTGGAGAAATTCAGGCCTAGAGGCCTCTTGGGAAAAGCACAACTGTAGGAGCAAAGACATCATTGAATATCGCTGCTACAGGAAAATGGAAGGAACTAGAAAAGTTCAGTTTGCGTGGTGTGACCAAGACCTAGAAAGATGTTGCATGTTGTCTCTCATCTGATGTTCTTAGATACACATTGTCAGATGTGAGTATATAACCTGGTGTAACTATAGAAACCAGAAAGGGAAAAAGGGACCATTGTGGAATGGTGGTGATAGGGAGCAATAGAGAGGAATCTAGAATCAAGCGATCTGAGGGGAGTGGGGAAATGGGGATTTTAACTAGGGAGAGGGGACAGAGTTAAATACAGCAGGAAGACAATAGGAAAATGTCTGAAAAACTCATAAGGAATCATAACTATTAGCTACATACCTACAAATACCTATAATACATATAAGTATGTATACATATAGTGTAAATAAAATTTTCTCATATGGTCTGAGAATGCTCCCCGTAAGAGCCATAGACTATCAGAAACCCAATAACAGGACTAACCATCCCTCTTTTGAGTTGTTGGTCAGGTTGTCCAAGAGGATCCCAAAACAGCATCGACTATTGTTGTTGCCCCTGGTTGCCATCCAGAGGTATAAGGTAAGTTGCTATTTCTGAAAATACCCATTTACTTCAGACACGGGGCCCACAGGACCTGAGCTGATCTGACCCAAAAGTCTGCTCCCTGAGGACTAGTTTTTATGATACCCAGAAGGTACAATGAAAGCTTCCAAAGGAGACAAGCAGCCAGTAGTCCTACTCATCTACGATGCCTATGAACCACAACGATGAACATGATGATTCCGTAACCCTGCGGGTGCAGTAGTGGGTACACATACTTTAGCAGTTACCAACAGCTCTCCAATTGGATTTCAGGCTGACTCAACAAGAGGAAAACCATGCTTGGGATTGGAAGGCGAGCCAGCTACCCAAGGCTGGTGAAGTCACGGATCTTGAAGAATATACAACTGCCACTAGTGCAACGGCAACTGGTTTACTAAACCAGCATAATTCCCAATCATATTCTAAATAGTTATACTTGTAGCCATAGATAAGTGTAGTGCCCTCATCTAGGAAATTCTCTTTGTAACAGACAGACAGACACTATTATAGAAAACCACACGGGATCAAAATACAGAACTGTGGAGCTCAGTCACGACGGATAACATCTACAACGTAACTTTGCACTCAAGGCTCAGGTAGAATTGTGAGAGGGGAGGAGCAAAGGCTGCAGGAGCAGGAAGACCAGGGAGGTAAGTGTGAGGCCGGGGAGCTATGTGTCTCTTAGGACTGTCGGAAACTACACCCCTAAAATCTCACCAACACGGCTGCTGAAACATGACCTGAACAAGGATGACACCATTTTTAATGTGGAAGGAGGAAAGCTCACGAGTCCTCCGTTTTACACAAAGAACTACAGGCAAATAAATGCCGGAAGCAGTATAAACAATTTTCCCCAGAGAAGAGCATACCAATTGGTTGTCCAGTACCAGATGGCCAGCCCAGAAAACATATATACAAGTAACATACATACCAAGCAGGTTGTATTTATGAATGTATTCAATAAAATTAAAGAAAAGGTGGTTATGATTTGAGAGCAAAGGGTACATGGGAGGGCTTGAAGGGAGGGAAGAGAAGGGGGTAATGGAATAATTATATTATAATCTCAAAAATTTAAAAAGTTATTTATAAAAGGAAAAGCATCAAAACAAAGCTGGGACCTTGATTTCAACTTTACCTACATGTTTACCAATCTATTACCATCTGTCTACTCATCTGTCTATCCATTTACCCAACCGTCTACCCAAAGATAATCTAGACATCCACTTATCTATCCAGTTAATCATTCATCCGTCCGCCTCTTCTTTCTACAACAAACACTTATTAAACTCTTACAAGACAGTTTATTACTCAAATAATTTAGAAAGTTGTATGTATTTATAGGAATAGATACTAAGGTTTTATTCTCTTAAAAACCAATGTATCTAATATTTAGAATGAGTTTCTCCTACACAGGATTTCTTATTCCTGCTTGCCAATTTGCTGAACTCCTTCCTACCCCTCAATACTAGGCTCACAGTACCCTGGTTGGTTTACCTTTTATGATTCTAGTTTGTATGTCTTCAGCTGATGTGGCCACTGTATGGCAACATACCACAAAACCAGGAATCAGTGACTGTACTAGGTTGACATTATTTATGAGATGCATATGTATAGCATATATGTATATATGTGCCTGTTACTGAGTTTCTGTTAGATAGCCTATGGCTCTTAGGGGGAGCATTGACAGCCCATATGGGAAAATTTTATTTATACTATTTGTAATGCACAAATCAATGATGTTTTCTGTGGAAGGAAGACCAATTATCCAGTGCTTTGTTCCCTCATCATCTGACAACTGTTGACAGATATTTCTAGGTGTGTCATGCCTGTGCAATAGCTGAGATCACTATGGTGTGTGAGCCTGATCAGCAGTCCTTAACCTCCTGGGGCTTCTACTCAGGCATAAGGCAAAGGTGGCATACACAAGGACAAGGTTATAATTGCTTTAAGATTTTGTGTTAAAGAGCCTGAGACTGGGAGAAGGTCAGGTGACACACAGCTCTATTAGTGGCCAGAAGAGAAACCAGTCCTTAGGGCCCCTGTCTGCAAAAGATGAGATGGAACTGGGAGCTGACTGGTGTCCCCGGTATGGCACTGTGGCAGCCATGACTCTATGGACTTGGTAGAGGTCATATTGAAAGGGTTGGTTCTATCTGCATCCTGAAAGTGACTAACACTTATTTTGGGGACAACACATAAATTTTTTTTGCAAATTAGTGACAGGGCTTAGACCGCAAGATCTGAGTATGTGCTGTATTGTTTTATGTCAACTTGACACAAGCTAAAGTCATCTGAGAGGGGGGAGCCTCAACTGAGAAAATGTCTCCATAAATTCTGACTACAGACAAGTCTGTAGGGCATTGTCTTAACTAGTGATTGACAGGGGAAGGCCCAGCCTATAATGGGTGGTGCTACCCCTGGGCTGGTGGTCCTGGGCTTTACAAGAAAGCAAGCTGATCAAGCCAGAAGAAGTAAGCCAGGAGGCAACACTCCTCTATGGCCTCTGCAACTTTTGATGATGAACTGTTATATGGAACTATGAGTGAAATAAACCTGTTCTTCCTCATGTTATTTTGGTCATGGTGTTTCATCATAGAATAATAACCCTAACTAAGACAAAGTGAGAGAGGTCTCCAGTGGCTTTCAGTTATTAAAGGCTGCAAGCACACAGTTTTCCCAGTCTTTTCCACACTGTGATCCACTTACCTGGGCAGGGTAAAATGTTGCATTCCTGGAACTCCAGGGATGGGCCAAGGCAGGGCATGCCCCCATACTTGGGTTCTGGGTTGTTGCAAACACGCTTCCGGTTCCGAATGCCTCTGCTGCAGTCTCGGCTGCACTGTGACCAGGAAGTCCATGCTGACCACGCCCCATTGACTGTATGGGCAGAGTATCTCCCAGCTCGTAGAAAGTCTCCAGAAAGACCTGCCAAGGAAACCCAAAGTGTGATTCTGCAGTGTAGGCTGTTTGCTTTATGTCTAGAATTACCCTAATAGTCAACTGAACCCTTTGCACACTTCAAAAGCCCCAAACCCACTGTAGCTGAATGACAGCCTCCTAGAACTCATGCTTCTTTCCTGTAGTTACTATCTAATTAGGATGCACGTGGCACTCCATCTGAATGTGGCAACACATTTGCAACCAGCAAGTTCACATTGGTTATTCTCTCTTTTGTAGAGGACTCTAAAGAATGCCCCTGGTTCACTTTCTTTAGGAATTCTACTGAAAACTGTCCTCATGAACCATGGGACTGGTGCTACAGGAAAGATATTTGTCTGGGAAAGGGGGCACAGCTTAGACCTGTTCCTTCAAAGTTAACCTTTTCAGTGTGAATTTATGCTGTAAAAGGATCAGAGTTAATCCCTCTTGAATCACAGGCCATGAAGACAAAAGTTTGCTCCAGAGAGCTTGTGCAGATCCCATCCCTGAATAAGCTTGCCTATGATGTTGCACGTATGCTTGCTAACAAAATGGAACAGTAGGGTTTAGGGGTGCTGGCAGTGGTGGGGTGAGGATGGATAAGCATTATAAGAATATGTGAATTGTTTTTTGAAGACTCCTTGCATGTCAGACCTGCTCTGAGCATTTTTACTTATTTAATCAGACTCAGTCAAAATTTGTGTGAAGAAGATGCAGCCCAACTTATGATATTAAACTCATTCAGTCATTGTCTCATGAATAGTGATGTTTTCACCAACCACTGGTCATGTGGTAGGCAATTGTTCTCACAAGCAAGTAAACACCAACACCCACAGCCATTCCTGAGCAAAGCTTCTTGTTTGGTGCAGTGCAAGCAGGATGATCTTCTAAGATAAGGCATTAGGAGCAGTTTTTTGAAACCAGCCAGTGTTTTGTGGGTTATCAATAAACAAACAATGATGGACAAGGCTCCTTTTCTGTGTTCAGAAGCACATGTGTCCAATTTTCAGTTTTCAAGACATCAATAACACGAATGAGAATGATCATCAGAACTCAAAGCCATCAAAACATAAACTGTTTGCATTTCTTTATACCATGGGCAATGCTTGCAGTTTTAATAAAATACAGGTTATCTTTGTATAATGTGTTTTTACAAAAATTTATAAATTTTTATAAAATCATTTTTAAAACATATTTTCATGAATTATATATACTATTAATATTTAAAACATACTAGCTTTGGTGTTATATGTATCTGAGAATGGAAAGAATAAAAATATGTGTTAAGGGAGGAAAATAAAGTCAATTATAAAGATATACCATGCTTCATTTTCAACATTTCACTTTGATGGCACCATAAATAAATGTCATGGCCCATACAGAATAATGGTGTAAGTAAATTCATGAAAAGGTCATCATCCCAACAAGTGAAATGAAGGAAGACCAATTAAACATGAATTTAAGATGAACAATTAATAATATTTTAGGATATGTGTTTTCCATTTAGACTTCATAGGGCATAGCTGTATTTAAGACATTATACGGGATATAATTAAGATGTCATATAGGATATAATGGGAAAAACTTGAAATAATATCTGAAATTCATCTTTGAATTCTCATATTCTATCTCAGAATCTTGATGAAAGTGATAAGATTGCCTTTATAGAATGTACATTTTCCAGCTGGGTCTCCTGTTCTCCTCTCTCGGAATTTCCAAGTAAATCTTTTCTTTGGGTAACAGCAGGTTTTTATAAAAGGAGCAAGAGTGACTGCTATCTGCTGCTCCTCCTCCAGGTGATGGCTTTAGTTCTAAGTTGTACATTTATTTTCATAAGACACTTCATCAGAGTAGACTGTGTCCCTTTTAAGAAACAATGGGCTGTGTATTGTCGAACTGTAGGTATCAGCAATCTGAGATGTGTCAATAACTGAAAATACAAAGGATGAGAGGGGTGCTTTGGAAGTGCATGGTGCTCTAAAAGAACTGATGTTCATCAGGTATCCAGGCAGACTACCCACATCCAGAGAAGGCATGGGGATCTGTGACCAGAGAGCAGTGCAGCCCATCCCTTAGAGCTTGACTGGGATAAATGTGACCTATCTGACCCTCCCTGTGTCTGAACACCAATCTATGAACACCAACACTCACATTGGGAGAATCAAGGATGATCACAATCACAGAGTGCTGAGTAATGCTTGTGAATGTTCTGTCACTGATGTAACTGCCCTTCTCATGAAGCCATCCTATGGCACTCCTCTATGAGTGTCTCGTTCCTTTTAAGAGCCAGAATATATTTTGTGCAATCAGATAAAAGTACTTTTTTAAAAAAGGAAGAACAAAGCAAATAATGAAGCTTGGGGAAAAGGCTCAACCATTCCTGCAGGAAGTCCAGGGAGAGAACTGCCTGACAGACCATGGGCAGTGCACAGGTCAGGCAGAGGATGGGGTTGCATCTGCCTTGGCTCTCCAAAACATTCACAAAACTGTCACTAAAGTTTTCTCCAGTCCTGCCTGGCCAATGGTCAGGACAAATCTCTCTCACCCGCCAGTCCCGCAGCCACTCAGACTCAACCGAGTAAACACACAGAGACTTGTATTGCTTACAAACTGTATGGCTGTGGCAGGCTTCTTGCTATCTAGTTCTTCTATCTTAAATTAACCCATTTCTATTAATCTATACTTTGCCACGTGGCTCGTGGTTACAGGACATCCCACAGCACAAAACCACTAGGTTAAATCACTATTAGCATAATTGGATCCAATGTGCTATTTAACAGAAAAATCACTTTAGGTATAAATAAAGAAATGTACTTCTACTGTCTTTGTCCACTTTAGTACTTTCTTTTTTCTTCCGAGATAGGGTTTCTCAGTGTAACAGCTGGAACTCACTCTGTAGACCAAGCTGGCCTTGAACTCTTAGAGATCCGCCTGCCTCTGCCTCCCAAGTGCTGGGATTAAAGGCATGTGCTACCACTGCCTGGCTACTTTAAGGTTTTTAAAAGCGGGGAATCTAATTTTCAGCTACTATTTTTATGACAGCTACTCTTTTCATCATATTCTCTTATATTAAATAAACCTCACACGAA
>CABHPQ010142082.1:1013-12706 GCA_902168405.1 Peromyscus aztecus | reverse complement strand
TTTTTGCTAGAGTAAATCCTGTAGTGACATTCTTAAGTAAGGATGCCTTCAAGACAAACGTCTCATGCTTCCTTACCCTCACATAACATCTACAGGTGTTAATCTATATGCAAACAGTCTACATGTATTAAGATACTGGAGGAGATTTTAGGTCGAGAATGAATATCCTTCAGAAAGGACCATTTTCTGTGCATTTATCTTCCAGTGACACAGTTGAGAAGTGCAATGTTAGCTGATCAGCTACCTATGTATGGGTTATTTCAGGAAACTATTTTAACTTATAAATTGATTTTTTTTTGAGAAACTTTCTTGATGGCTTTGTTATGTGGTCTCTGTCCCCATCCCTTGCTGTGTTGGAATTTCTATCCTCTGGATATGATCTCTTAGGTTCAACTTTGACTATCTCATCTATTATCTACTTTTTTATTTAATTATTCCCCCCCTTACATTTTAGGGGAATTCTGAGTTCATTCCTTTTGGTATTGTTTCCAAAAATAGTTTGGGCATACAGAGCCAACTTTTCTTATCAGCCTGGAAATTCTTGAAACACAATTTTTAAATGCCAACCAATAGGCAACTGGGAAGCAGATCCCTCTAAGCTCAAAGTCTGGGTTGGTGGCTATGTTAACTCTTTTCTGTGCAGGTCCATCTCCATCGGTCTAGAGTCATTTATTTTTCCACTGAAAACAATGAAACCTGGTTCTTGTTTTTCTGTGTTTCTGGGGTTAGGGCTTAGAAAACCAATCTCCTTAATATAGAATTAGTGAGTTTCTAGACATGGTCACCCATGTATGCCTGTGGCAGTAGCTTAAACTGAAAGGCTAATACATTCTTATCATTGTTCTAATTATTCTAAGTAGTCTTCTCATGCTTTTCTTCCTTTTTCTATGGTGAGAAATACTCAGGAGTTGTGCTTGTAACACGAGAGGAATTTAACACAGAACGTGTAAAATCACTATGGGTGTTTCTCGTACTTAACACCCACAGCCATTCCTGCCTATCTACACCATCCTCACTCCAACCAAACTGCCAAGACAGATGACTTCACTTTTCTCTGTGGATAGTAAAATTTTGGAGGCTGCCTCCTAAATGGAAAAACAGCCCCAGTAAATTCTATAAACCCACTAGGGCAAGGAGGTGGATGCGGCATGTGCACTCTGTCTCTTTCACTTGGCATAGAGGCTATCAGACAGGAGAGGGAGAAGCCTCTATCTCAAACCCTCTGTGCCTATCCTGAGGGGTGCTGGATTGAAAGAACCATACAACACTATTGTCTGACGTCCCATGTCAGCTTGGCTGGGCAAGTGTTCAGGGATTCCTTGATAACATAGACTTAAAAAAGCATCCGAGGGGTTGACTTGTGAACTGTGCAGTTCTTAAGCACCAACAGCTTCAATATTGCTCGTAGAATAGCTATGTCCTTATACCCATGAGACTACTCCCAATAATCCCTCGCATCAGGTGACATCAAACCTTTGAAACCTGTGGCTGGTTCTTGCATTGGAAAGTGGGCGCCAGTGTCTGGGTTGGCATGTATCAGAAGGACAGACTGTCACACATCCCTAGCAGTGAGTTTAGCTCACTGCAGCAGATCAATTTGGGTTCATTATATCTAAGTCTCCAACTTCATCTGTCTCCATGTTTGTATCTCTTCAAAACTTTAGCATGCAGCTCAGGACTTGGCTCACCAGTCTCTGAGGCTGAATCAAGCTGGCATTTTGTGTGAATTATCTAATTATGAAAGGCTAGGAAACAGTGAGACCAGTCTGTTTTATCTTAATTCCCCAAATTAGGCAACAATTCAGTTCAGTTGTGGAGCCTCAGATGGTTTAACTGAATCTGTATTTGAGAGTTTACTGGTTTACTGCTGCAATGACTATCCAGAGTTGAAGGCAATGTAAATGACTAACACACCATTAAACAATAAAGAAATATTGACTGTTTAAAAAATAATTTAAGGAGTTAATTGCTATTATTTGCCACACACCAGTCTTATTATTCTGGTAGAAATTAACAGATAAGAATAGTTACTAAGGCAATTTTAAGAAATTCCTCCTAATGTGCTCCCCATGGATTCTCTATCTCAGTCAGCAAAGATAAAATCATCCATTTAAAATTTTAATCCAGAAACCTATGAGACACCCAGCTGCCCCCCTGCCCCCTTTTCTGCTAAGTCCTGTAAGTGTGGCCATCTGAGTTCATTTCCTGCTCCCATCTGAACCACGTCTCTTCTCTTTCAGGAGAAGACTGGCCATCGCTCATCACTTCAGGCTCATGTTAGGAAATAAGGTGTGCACTTCACTAATCCTTAATTGTCTGTCTAAATTCTGCCTCCATTAATACACTGCAAGTTTTCAGGGAAAAAAGAACTTTAACATTTTTATCTCACATCACCAGTTTCAAGCACAGTTACACAATTTGCTTGGTGAATGGGTAAACTATCTTGAGCATGGTTCGAATAAGCCTATTCAAGAGAAATTTGCATAAATTTGGGGAGCAAATTCAGATGGTTAAGTGGAGCCTCCTGTTTTGCTGTTTATTTTTCCTTTGAAAAATCTATAAGAGTTTACAGATTAAAAGTAAAGTAGAGAGATGGAGAGGATCCAAGAAGAATTTTCATGCCATATGCTCAGCACAATGTGGGAGAAGCATCCTGAAAGTCATTTCATCAATAGCTGAATATACAAACCAATTTATGCTCATATAGAATACTTGTGGTTTCTGTGTGCATTTATCAAGTTCTCATTCAGTAACTAAACTTGGCATGCAGAGACAGAAAGCTAACCTCCATAAAAGAAAAAACAAAGCAATTCAATTGTGTTACCAAAGTACCCAAGCATGGGTGCTTATACAGGCCAATAGACCTGAGACCACAAAGAAAAGATTAAAAGGAAGTTCTCTGAATTAGTTTTGTGGTACCTAGGATGGTAGGCAAGCAGGAAGAGGAATTGATTCAGACTAACATGGTCACCGAGTGGCCTGCTCACCACCAAGATAGAGCAACAGAAATTAAGTCTTTTCTCAAAATAGCCCAAAGTAATATGAAACAACATTTTTTGAGATGCTAGACATCAGTCAGTGGGAGAATGTTTACTGCATGATGGTGAAAAATGGAAGGAACCCCAGGATGACTTCAATAGTTCTGAAGATGTTCCCAGACAGGGGTCCAGGGAATGCAAAGGAATATCAGATTCAGACGTGAAAAAAAGTCGGGGAGATGTAGATGGGATCTGGGGATGCCAAAATGGCTACAGTCAGAAAGGAGAGATATGCACAGGAAAACAAATCAAAACAACAATGAAAACAAAAAACAAAACCAACCAACCACCCAACCAAAAAATGTTATATATAATCTTACTATGATAAAATTAAAACCTTCCTTTTTAATTAGACAAAAAGGGAGAAATGCTGTGGAATAATCCTTCTGTACACTATGACTATGTTTTACTCTCATTGGTTAATAAAGAAGCTGATTGGACTACAGCAAGGTAGGATAAAGTTAGGCCGGACAATTAAATTGAGGAAGCTGGGAAGGAGAAAGGCAGAGCTTGGAGATGCCAGCCAGCTACTGAGCAAGCAGGATGTGTAGAAAATAAGGTAACAAGCCACGAGTCACGTGGCAAAGCATACATTGAAATATGGGTTAATTTACGTGTAAGAGTTAGCTAGTAGCAAGTCTGAGCTATCAGCTGAGCATTAATAAGTAATATAAAGCTGTGTGGATTATTTGGGAGCAGGCAGACAGGAAAACTCTGCCTGAAAAAACAAAACAAAACAAAAAAAAACCAAAACAAACAAACAAACAAAAAAAACCCAGAGATACAGGCAGCTCCTCTCTTCAAATATGCAAATGAATGAAAGTGAGCAAACAGATGCTAAGAAAGTTCACAGAGATGAGGAAGACCTAAGAAATCACACAGGAGAAGGAATGCCCTATCCAAAAAGATCAAATACCTGGTAGGACACTGTGCCAGCTCCCACAAGAAGGGTAGTTGAGCTTTGAATCCCCAGGCTATTTAGCTACCAGAGAGAACTTCTCTTCTTCAGGGAGGAAAATTTGCCAGAGACTAAATGTTGTCCTGCTCCAATGAATATTTGTAAAAGAAAGAACCCAACTCATCAAACTGGATTTACATAATAACCATATCTCAGCAAAGAACTCTGGTATATTTTTCTAATAGCAGGCATCACAGAAGTAGGTCAAACTTATAATGACAAGCACCCATTCTAAAATTATGGTTTAAAACAAGTTCAAAACACATAACCTATATGAAAATCAGTCAATTAAAACTGATGCAGCAACTGCAGTCAATAACACTGGCAGACTTCTAGTCTTGTTTCATATGCATCACATGCAAGGAGAATGATTGAACATATTAAGCAGTGAGCTGAAGGATAGGAGGAAGTATGACAGTGACATGCTAATTGCTTACAGTACTTGGAGATTGTTGCAAAGGATAGAGTGAACCCTAGATTACTTCATGAGAACAACTGTAAAATGACATCAAAACCAGATGAAGAGTCTGGATAGAATGAAAATTCAAGTGTGCATCATCAAAGGTGTAGATGTGAAAGTTCTTTACTTTATTAAATCAAATACAAATGTGCATGTGTGTACATTCTGTGTGCATTCATAGCAAGTCCTTGCACATGTTGGTATCACCGTATTTTTCATGTCTTTGGTATGTGGATGTTTCAAACTGAATAGACCCATTAAATTATTGTAGATAAATGCTTCATAAGTATAAAGCCTGCACTATCCTTTTCAACTGTCATCTGGGCAAGCACATTTGATATTTCATGCCTGTCACAGTGACAATCTCTGTCCTTATACAAACATTGCTGTTTTCCACCACATGATCAGCCAGCACAGCAACTTCATGCCACAGCACCCGTGTGTATGTGTATACAAGAGTGAACATGTTCCTTATCCTTTAAGGTCACATAATTTGTAATCAATTCATTGTCCACTGTGCATTTTCATGCTGGTTCAGGACCTGAACATGAAGGAGTCACCATCACCTTCCATAGGAACTGGAGCAGTTCACAAATCACTGAGTGGAGGTCGAAGAGCAAGCCCCCAGGTAAGTTCTTACTCCCTATATAATCCTCCTGATGTCATTAGATGTTAAAAACTCATCTCATTACCTGCCAGCTGAGGGCTCAGGCATGCTGGTCTCCTAATGCCCAGAAGTTTTTACACACCAAGTCTTGGGTTGAGACAGCTGCTCCAAACACCGAAGTGCATGCCTTTGCATGAGGTTCAGAACATGAAAGGACACCCAAACAATCAACATTAACACTAAACCCAGTGCCCACTAGTAGCACACAGTGGTGATGTATGGAGCCTAGAGGCTGCTCCTGCATTCTTGCTGTATTGCTATTAGCCAGAGAAGCTCAATGGAAGACAAAGAAAATGTGAAAACTGTATTGTGGCAAAAGTGAATGACTTTACACGGGAAACCACCCACACTTTCCATATCCCTCACAGTATCAACATTTGATTAGAGTCCCCCTGGGTAGTAGTGTACCTTATGATGACTCATAGGCTTTATAATCTAAAATTAGCACATGAAGCGTTAGGTATCATGATGGCATTTTTCAAACAAAGTGTAAATTAGCAACTTCAACCTCACCACCCCCCGCCCCACACTCCCATTTGAATCTCCCCCTTGTCTCAATTTCACTTTCATTTCCACAACTGACCCAGAGTAAACACTATGCTAAACAGGGGAAATAGAAGATATTTGCTTTCAAACCAGGAAAGAGAAAAGAATGCCTACCCTGATTTCTCTTATTCAGTGTAGTGGTTGAAGTCTTAGGTGGAGCAGCAAGGAAAGAAAAAGACAGAAAAGGAGAAACAAAAAGGCAGGGGGATGCTGATGGAATAATTTTACAGTTAAAAGGCCTTACTGATTCCATCAGAAGACCCTTAGACACAATAAACATGTCAGAACAGTTGTAAAACATCACACAGCCGATACCGCACTAGCCCTCCTAGGCCTTTACTGTGTCACTTACGTGCAAGGCAGTCTCATGGGCCTGTTAGCTTCCATGGCACAACCTGGCAGAGGTGAGTATCACAGCTATTCAAGAGAGGGATGAATTGAGCCTGACACCTCACAGGCTTCCATGGTAGAACATGGGAGTGATGGGCACCACAGTGGCCCCAGAGAGGGAGTGAGCAAGCCTAGCACCTCAGCATGTCCACAAATACGCATTCATCTTCTACCAGTAGCCAGTCTGGATTCTTTCAGGTGCAGAATAACAAATACAAACTCCTGTGTTTTCTTACCTGTGGTGGTATTGTGTCCCCCAATATATTGTGCATCCTAATAAACTTATCTGGGGTCAGAGAACAGAACAGCCACTAGATAGACATAGAGGCCAGAAAATGGTGACACACACCTTTAATCCTATCACTTGGGAGACAAAGATCCATCCGGATCTCTGTGAGTTCAAGGCCATACTGGAAACAGCCAGGCATGGTGACACACACCTTTAATCCCAGGAAGTGATGGCAGGAAGCAGAAAGGTATATTTGGTGCAAGGACCAGGAACTAGATAGAGGCTTTTAAGTGTTTAGGCTTTTAGAAGCAGTTCAGCTGAGATCCATTTGGATGAGAACTCAGAGACTTCCAGTTTGAGGAAACAGAATTGGCTGAGAAGTTGGCAAGGTAACGTTAGCTGTGGCTTGTTCTGTTTCTCCAATCTTTCAGACTTACCCCAGTAGCTGGCATTGAGTTTTTTATTAATAAGACTGTTTAGAAATTTGTGTTACACTTACCTAGAAAGGATGTAGGGTATGTGTATATGTGCATGTATCTGTGTGCAGTAGAATATATATGTATGCACATAACAGTAAGCTGGTTTTCCTTCTCCCATGATGCTTTAGACATTCTTTTCTGTACTACTGATATAGACAGATCAAGAGAATAAGAAAATCAATGGTGCTGCTGGCATCCTTCGTTATTGCTAAGGCTGTGATTTGTAGGTGCTTTTGCCTCTACAAACTTACATCTCAAATGAGAAGATCTATCTATCTACTTTATCCTCTCACTAAAATGGCTTTAAATTCTTAGTCTCCAGGAGTGAAAGTCAAAGACACAGACATCTTTTTTTTTTTTCCTGGCAAATGTCTTGCAATGGGATGAGAAAGTCCCTTTGGGTAAAAGTGAACACCTACCCTTGAGGAAAGTAATTGGCAACCTTGAGCTCAGATGCCCTCCCTTTCTTCGGATGCCTACATTCTTTCTGGGAAAATGTTCAGTATGCTACACCCACTTGAGAGCCTGCACAAATTTTAATCATCCTGATGTGGAATTTTGATATGAGATAAGGTAATATTGTGTTAACGAGATGAGGCTTTGACAGGACTCTCTTGGATCTTGTTTTTAAAAGAATACATGGGGACCATCACCTCAGATAGTTTTAAGGAAATAAACAAACCCAGACCAAAACCTGTATAGTTTCTTACCAGAAAATAATGTTGGCTGTGAATACTTCCACATATCTACAGCCTTCTTCATTTCTTCAGTTGTAAACAGCTGTGTGTTTGGATGCAATGGGCTGGGCAATCTGACATGAAACTATAGAAACAGCTGGTCTATAACAGTTCATCTGTCATTGGCTCCTTGACAACTTGATTATAGAGCCACAGCTCTGGTCATAAGAGAGCTTTCTTGGTGAGCAGCCACTCACACACTGTGAGAGGCAGGTTCTAAGAAGCCTTCAAGGTTCCTCTCCAATGGGACCCACATCTGCATGACCCTCTTCCCTAGAGATCTGGATGATGATGATGATGATGATGATGATGATGATGGGTAGTAGCTTCCTTTTTTAGGTTACAAAATTTATGGTCTCCTACAAGTAGACCAGAGGGAGCTCTTTATGCTCTCTGAAGAATCAAGCTTCCATTCCCAAAGCTTTTCCTAATTTGTGTGTCTATGCAAAGCTAATCAGTGCCATAGAAACACTAAAAAGAGTTATTTTTTGACTTTGTTAGCATTTATTAATTGTAAAAAACAGTTGGCTTCATTATAGACATTTCATACTATCATCTTAATTTCATCTCATCATCTTAAATTCTCTATTATCATATCCTGTCTCTTTCCCCAGCTGTTCCCCTTCCTCTAGCTCCACACCCCCATTCTATACATAAAGACAACTTTTGTAAAGAAAGACTAAGAAACTCTGCCTTAGACAAAGATACGTGCGATTCTTTTTTTTTTTTTTTTTTTTTTTTTTTTTTTTTCGAGACAGGGTTTCTCTGTGTAGCGCCTTTCCTGGAACTCACTTGGTAGTCCAGGCTGGCCTCGAACTCACAGAGATCCGCCTGCCTCTCCCTCCCGAGTGCTGGGATTAAAGGCGTGTGCCACCACCGCCCGGCACGTGCGATTCTTAAAATGAGAAATAACAGAGATGCCCATCAGGGTCAAATCAGGACCATGACTACAGCAACTCAGCTAAGAGCCACCACGCATGATGCTACTACATTAAGATAAACAAGTTCTCCAAGGGACCAGTGATGCTGCTGTAGGGCTAGTTCCACAGCTGATTTCATTGGCTCAAACAAAAATCAGGAGTATAGCCCTATAGACTGAGACTGACAGAAATTAGTGTTTTCTGCTAAATGTATCTAGAATTTCATAATTGAGAATGGAGCCATTTCTTCATAAAACTCTTAGCCTGCTAACTCCACATTCTGACGAAGAAAGCCATCTAAAATATTTTCTCCTCCTTTATGACTTCCCAGTGAGTGCTGGATGTGCAGGGAAGTGGCACTTCATAGTCTTTCAAGAAGCAGAATGCTAAAGAAGTCTCCAGAAATCCACAAAGATACCTCCACTGTAGACTACTGGCAATGGTGAAGAGAGTACCTGAGCTGACCTGTTCTGGTGATCAGATGGCCGAACACCCAGGCTGTCATGATAGAACTATCATCCAATGTCTGATGGACAAGGATGCAGAGATCCACTGCTGAGCCCCAGGTGGAGCTATGGGAGTGCAATCGTCGAGAGAGGAGGGATTGTATGAGCGAGAGATGTTGAGACCATGGTTGGAGGAAGCACAGGAACAAATAGCCAAACTAGTGGAAGCGTATTAACCGTGAACCAATAGCAGAGGAACCCCCATGGAACTGAACCAGGCCCTCTGGATAAGTGAGACAGCTGATTAGCTTGAACTGTTTGGGAGGCTCCCAGGCAGTGGAGCCAGGACCTGTCCTTGGTGCATGTGCTGACTTTTTGGAGCCTGGGGCCTATGCTGAGACACTTTGCTCAGCCTTGGTGCAGGGAGGAGGGGACTGGATCTGCCTGGCCGAGTCTGCCAGGCTGGGCTGAATCCCCAGGGGAGACCTTTCCTTGGAGGACGTGGGAATGCTGGGTGGGTGGGCGGGGAGGGCGGGGGGGGGGGGAGGAGGGAGGACAGGGGAATCCGTGGCTGATATGTGAAATTAAGTTAATTATAAAATAAAAATACTATATAAAAGTTTATTCAAGTTTGCTAAAGAAGGAAGGTTGGTCAGTCTTTACTATGAAATTTTGTCCCCTCCTAAGTTTATCTGTGACAAGCAGGAGAGCCTAGTAGCTTCTATCCAGTGCTCTACTCCACAAAAACCTCGTACCTCAGCTGTCTCCTTTGTAAAAAAGGAGTGAAACATCATAAAAAGAACAATGTATTTGCAATTTGTAGTTATCAAGTACAATAATGAGTTTCTACCAAACAGCAGACTGCCCAGTATATACAGTGCCTTTGTTCTGCACAGCTGCCTGGAAGCAGACACATCACACAGAATATAGAACTATTGGGTGTTCTCCAGACATGGTGACTGGAGATGCAACTATCTTAAGAAACTGTAGGTTGTCACAATAACACAAGATTATTCCATAAGGGTCACATATAGCAGCATGTATTTATCTAGCTGGGAAAGGAAGTTTAAATTTAACTTGCACCCACATTCCTATGAGCATCATTTCACTCTATCTGTGATGGGATCATGTGGTAGAAATTGATTGTCTTCTAAATTGACTCTCATCTGGGTTTACATAAAGCTGTCTTCTTACAGGCTCATAATTTAGATAAAGATTTCATGTGCTAAGAGATAGCAGTAGGAATATTTATTTAATCTAAAAGCTTCACATCATGAATGATGCATCTTGAGTCTCCACAGCTAAGGTCAAGTCCTTGCTGCATTTTATTTCATTGTTGGGAAACATTTAGAACTTTTTTTTGGTGTTTTATGCTAGATTAAATTATTTGGAAAATTAAGAACATACTTTAAATTTGACATATTTCTCCATTAAAAAATCCCATGGAATTACATTTCTTTTTGTTCTTTTGTAAATTTTACTATGGGAAATTATATTCTTTTAAAATAAGAATATTTAAATGACTTTATTGTTATAAATGACATTGATGACCTAGAATCCTATTGCTTTGGCAATCTTTCCTGCCAGGACTTACAGATAATGATCTAAATATGTAAACATATTTTTCAAGCTAAAAGCTCAAATAATATTGCCCAAATGATACTTTCTTTAATAGCACTTAAGAAAATAAAAGCTCATGCTTTTCAGGAATTGATCCATCATATACCCCTCTTTCATCATTTTTGGGAAATCTCTTATGTGACAAATGCTGAGCTGCAGAATCAAAGGGTCTTAAATATTAACAATAAAAATAAATATATGCAGGTGAACCACCCTGAGAATGTGAGCATGGGAGATCTGGCCTCATGCCTCATCTGCACATGGTGGTGTTGGATGGGGAGAGATGCCTCCCTTCCCCCAACAACCCCTCACCACCTGTGACAGGTAGGAGAGCTGGCCCTGAGGTCAGAAGAGTGGGAGAGCTGTCCCTGCCCCTCACCAGCTGCAGCAATTGGGAGAATGGCCCCTGTACCTTACCTGGGCAACACAGTCGAGATGTCCCTGATGGTGTAGGTGTGGGAGAGCCAACCTTGAGGATGTGAAAGGAGAACTGGTCCCACCCCTTGCTCATGGCTGCAAGAGGTGAACTAGCCAGGACAATGCCAGAGAGCTCACCCTTGTGAGGACAAGGGAGATCTGGAGAGATTATCAATCCTGCAACTACCCAGGCCCAGAACCAGGGTTATGAATTGGCCCACCCCAACATTCATCCCGTCTGTGATCTGCTGGAGCACTTAAAGGGACTGGTCCTGAAGACCCAAAGCTGAAGGATTTCCATGACACAGGACAACAAGATATCCAAGAAGAGTCCCAGTGAGGGCCCAACATCGATAGTGTAGCAGAAACGAGAGGTCTTGAACCAGACCAATGACTCTTTGCAATGAACATTTGCAAGTAAAGATATATGGATAAAAGGGTTTACTGCGTGACTCACTGTGTCACACTACAACTTCCATGACAAGATTATTTTTTCCTTTTTTTCTTTTCTTCTTTATTTTCTCTAAAATTTTATTTTATTTTATATTGGGGGGAGGTTGCAAAGACAGAGGGCAGATACAAAGGGATTGGAAAATGAATGGGATCAAGATGTATGATGTGAAAGACACAAAGAATAAATTTTTAAAAAGTTAATATATATATTACATTTCATTGTTGTTATATATAATGTATATTTATGCTATATTTATATATATTGTTATATACTCTCTTTATACACACACACACACACACACACACACACACACACACACACACACACACACA
>CABHPQ010142081.1:36467-49170 GCA_902168405.1 Peromyscus aztecus | reverse complement strand
TATATATATATATATTTAGTGTGTGTGTGTGTGTGTGTGTGTGTGTGTGTGTATGTATGTATGTATATCCTGTTTATTCTTCTAACATATCTTAACTCCAGTGAACCTTATGCCAGGCCCTGGGCTGGAATTTGGGCACACACTAGTAACCACCAAAGCCCTGGTTCTTGCTTTCTTACAGCTAGAGTTCAGGAAGAAGACATTTAACTAGGAAGCAAATGTGTCAGTCAACAAGAGTAGTTGAGTAATAAGTAGAGAGAGTAATCTGGGATATACTAGGGCCTGAGGAGGATCCCCTCCCCCCTTCACTCTAGCATTAGCGTCTGGCAGGCCTGTGATGTGTGATGCAGGGGATCCAGCAGAGGCCAGCTAGCACTTGTTCCTGCCCCCATGGAACTGCCAGTAGAGAGCAGAGGTCAGGGATAGCCTGAAGCAATGGAGCTGCTGTGGTAGAAGCAAAGGGAGTGAGGTGCCCTGGTGCACACCTGTAACCCCAGCACCTGGGAGATGGAGGGAAGAAGATTATGTGTTCAAGGCCTGCCTGGGCAACATGGTGTGACTGTCTTTAAAGAAAAAGGTGGGAATGTCAGGAGTGAATTCCGAGAGGTGGCTCCCATTAAGAGTACTTGCCACCAAGCCTGACTACCTGAGATTGATCGATCACCTGGGCCACATGGTGGGAGGAGAGAACTGACTCCTAAAAGTTGTTTTCTGACCTACACACACAGAGTTAAGAAGAATTAGTTCTTTCTGAAAAGAATGCTGAGCAGATGGTGGTGTGGAGTGCACGGGTTGGGATGGAGTCGTGGAATTCAGTTGTTCAGGATTGAAGTATCGATGCTTCCTTGGAGAGGGTATACCTGATGATGAAAAGCCTAGGGGATTCATGGAGGGAAAGGCTATGGAGTCCTGTGCCAAGAAAATAAACAATTGAGTAGATCCGGAGGAGGGGCAATAGGACCCTGGGCGTTATGAGAGGGAATGAGTGAAGGAGGTCAGGAGAAGGGAACACTGAGCAGAGTCCCGAGTGTGACATTGGCAGGTGAAGGGTGTTCCAGTACGATAGCGTTGCATGATGAAGCAGGGTTTGTCAAAGTTGGGACCTGAGAGGGGGCCTTGGGGCTGGGGCCAGAGTGGCTGGCAGGGCTGTTTGAACTTGGTTCACAGCACAGTGCTCCCTGATCTCAGGCAAAAGATGAAAAGGTTCATTTAAAAGGATCATGCAGGTGACATGGCACCAGTACTTGTGAGGCAGAAGCAGGAGCATTACCTGTGAGTTCAAAGCCAGCCTGAGCTACAGAGCGAGTCCCAGAACAGCAAGAGCTACATAGTGAGACCTTGTCTTAAAAAAACAAAAAGAGCCAGGCGGTGGTGGCGCACGCCTTTAATTCCAGCACTCGGGAGGCAGAGGCAGGTGGATCTCTGTGAGTTTGAGGCCAGCCTGGTCTACAGAGTGAGATCCAGGAAAGGCGCAAAGCTACACATAGAAACTCTGTCTTGGGGAAAAAAAAACAAAAACAAACAAACAAAAAAAAAAAAAGATAGGAGTATCACAGAGCAAGGACTGGTGGTGTAGGCCTATAATCCTCGCTGCTTGGGAGGCTGAAGCAGATCTCAAGTTCAAGGCCAGCCTGGCTTACATAGTTAGTTCCAAGTCAGCCTGGCCTGAAGAACTTAGACTCTGTTTTTTGTTTGTTTGTTTTGTTTTTTTTCTACTGAGACAGGTAGCCCTGGCTGGCCTGGAACTCATTCCGTAGGCCAGGTTGGCCTCAAACGCACAGAGATCCACCTGCCTCTGCCTCCTGAGTCCTGGGCTTAAAGACGTCCACCACCACATCCCAGGAGGACCCTGTCTTTAAAAAAATAAATAAATAAAAAAAAGCAGTGCTGCAGCTAAGTGGTAGAACACCTGTGTACCACGCACAAGGCCCTGGTTTCCAATGCTCCATACTTAAAAAGAAGCGTCTAGCTGCCTACTGGAGACTCCTTCTGGGGGACTAAGAGTAGGCAAGGGGCCTGGCAGAGTGGTACACACCTACAACCCCCACACTCCACATGAGTTTGAAGGTAGCCTGAGCTACATAGCAAGGCCCTGACTCAAAACACTGGAAGGAAAAAGCAAAAGCAATTAGACAGGACCAAGTGAGATGCTTACGTCCAATAGGCAGTGATAGGGACAGAGGGGAGGGTAAGAGGCACTGTGTGAGAAGTAGGGGACTGCTGGCCGGATGTCAGAGTGGCTGGGTGGGCAGAAAGGTGAAGCCTGGAGGTAGAAGACCTGAGGCTGGACCCAGAAGGCCTCAGATCAGCTGGAGATGGAGCCCAGATGCCAAAGGCACTGTGGATGTGAGAGCTGATCGTGAGCAAGATTGCATTCGGTGAGAGGAGGGCAAGGGTGGAAAATTGGGTCACCCATTTCTGAGAGCTGGAAAGGACCCAACGCAGAGGAGGCCCAGGAAGGCAGGAGCATTGGCTGTCTTGTCTGCTGCTCCGTCTACAGCAGGGGCTCCTGACACGAGTCCTAGCAGATGTTCCTGGGGACGGCACCAAGTGCTTAGAAAGGAGTGGAAGAGAGAGCTGGGCCTGAGGTATAGGCCTGTTGTCCTAGATACTTGGAAGGTTGAGGCAGGAGGCACTTGAGTTCAAGGCCTACCTGGGCCAGCTACACAGTAAGACCCTGTTTTAAAAAAGGTGAGGGAGGCCAGGCAGTGGTGGCGCACGCCTTTAATCCCAGTACTCAGGAGGCAGAGCCAGGTGGATCTCTGTGAGTTCGAGGCCAGCCTGGGCTACAGAGCGAGATCCAGGAAAGACACAAAACTACACAGAGAAACCCTGTCTTGAAAAACAAACAAAAAAGGTGAGGGAGGGCTGGGAAGATGACTCAGTCAAGGGCACCTTGCTCAGGTATAAGGACTTGAGTCCCCGGCACCCACGTAAATATTAGGTGGGCAGTACTTGCTGTGATCCCAGCCCTGCGGAGGCCAAGACAGGATTCCTAGGGCTTGTCCAGCTCACATAGCCAGATCAGTGAGCTCCAGTTCAGTGAGTGATCCTGGCTCAAAATGTCTGAGAGACAACTAGTGTTGACCTCTGGCCTCTGCACACACACGCACCCTGAGTGCACACACAAACATGTGCACCGGGGTTGGAGAGCCGGCTCATCAGTGGAGAGTGTTTGTGGCTCTTACAGGACCTGGTTCTGCCCCTAGCACTCCCATGGTAGTCACAACAGCAGTCAGAACTCAGCCACATTAAATAAATAAATCTTTCAAAACAAAAGATAACGTTTCCATAATCCCCCTGCCTCAGCCTCCTGAGTGCTGGGATTGCAGATGTTAGCCACCATGCCCAGCGGAAGTTTGTGGGAGCATCACGAGGCAGTTTGACAGACCACAGAGGAGACAGTGAAGGGCAGGTTCGCTCATGGTCCGGTTGCTCCTCCTGGTCTTGCAGTCTTGCGTACTTAGTTCCCTGTGCCACGGCGGTGCTATCCTGCTCAACAGTCAGGATCTGGGGCCCTGGGGCTAGCCCCATCTCCTCAGACAACACCTCCCACCCCTGCTTAGACCAGTCTTGGGAAGGAGGGAATTCCTCCACTTCCTCTCCACACCCCAACCCAGCACAGCTTCAGCATGTCCTGCCCCCGGCTCTGTACATAAATGGCCACTTTCAGTATCCCCACCCCAGCCATGGCCACCCTGGTCTCTAGCCTGGTCCACTCAGCAGCCACTGCTCTCCCAATGGTTCCCTGCCCCCACAAAGTCAGAGGAACCTTTACAAATTATTTGGGGTTTTGTTTTTGTTTTATGCCATGCTGGGGAACTGAACCCTGTATCTTGGAGCCTGGTACCTGAAATATGCTTGGTTAGCACTCTACCAGTGTTTTAGTGGGGAGGGAGAAGGTTGTGCTTGTTTGTGTGTGGATGTGCCTGTATGTGGATGCTACAGGTCAGCCTTGGGTTTCAGTCTTCAGATACTAGCTACCTAGGGCTTGGTTTTGTTGTTTAAAATATTTTATTTAAATACACATACACACACACACACACACACACACACACACACACACACGCCGCTAGGGGCAGTGTTCGATTCCCTGGAGTTGACTTTCAGGTGGTTGTGGTGCTGGGAACTGAACTCGGGCCCTCTGGAAGAGCAGCAAGCATTCTCCACAGCTGAGTCATTTTCCCAGCCCCTCCACCTTGTTGTTCCCTTGTTTGTTGCTTGGGGGGGGGGGGGGGGGGTGTTTGTCTTTTGAGACTGGTAGTGCTGGCAACCTGTATGTAACCTTCCTGGTTGTCCTGGAATTCCATCTGTAGACCAGGCTGGCCTCGAACTCAGATCCCGGAGTACTGGGTTAAAGATGTGCAGCACCATGCCTGGCTGAGCAAGCTCTGGAAAGGGAGCACTGTCTTGTCCTATCTGAGTGACTTTGAACCTCAGCTGCTGCTGCTTTTTTTTTTTTTTTTTTAATTTCATGTGGTGTTTTGCCCGCATGTATGTCCATATGAGGGTGTCGGGTCCCCTGGAACTGGAGTTACAGACAGTTGTGAGCTGCCATGTGGATGCTGAGAATTGAACCCAGGTCCTTTGGAAGAGTAGCCAGTGCTCTTAACCACTGAGCCATTTCTCCAGCCCTAAAGCTCAGTTTTTTTGGTCTGGTTTTTCTCCTCTATATAATGTGGACAATAGGTGCTGGAGAGATGGCTCCGAGGTTAAGAGCACTGGCTGCCCTTCCAGAGGTCCTGAGTTCAATTCCCAGCACCCACATGGTGGCTCACAACTATCTATAATAAGATCTGGTGTCCTCTTCTCACATGCAGGCAGACATGCAGACAGAACACTGTATATAATAAACTAATAAGTCTTTTAAATAAAATAAAACGTGGACAATAGCATGCTGCCTTGAGAAGCCCATAGCCTCCCCTGGGTACATCTTACTTTCTGTGATTCTTCGAGAAGCCCAAACCATGCTCTCAGTGTGTCTTCTTTTTCTGAGAGCCTCTCTCTTAACCCTTCTGCTTAAGCCTATATTGGAATATCTTTGTTAAATCCCAACTCTGCCTTACTAAAAATAATTTTTTTTTCTTTTTTTTTTTTTTTTCCTTTTTTTTGGTTTTTCGAGACAGGGTTTCTCTGTGTAGCTTTGTGCCTTTCCTGGAACTCACTTTGGAGACCAGGTTGGCCTCGAACTCACAGAGATCCGCCTGGCTCTGCCTCCTGAGTGCTGGGATTAAAGGCGTGAGCCACCACCGCCCAACTAAAAATAATTTTTAAATGCTGACAGCACCAATTGAATCAGGCTGGTTGTGAGTGAATGGGCGGAGCTATCGTGTTGTACACTCGATGTGGGGTCAGTGCTCCATCAGGGTTAAATGGTCAGAGCACTTACAAGACACTCTCGGCTGCACACCTGCTCTGCTGTGCACTGAGCCCGGGCTTTTGTTCTAGCCGTGTGCCTGGCTGGGCGTCATTTTTCATGTGTCCGATAGGGTGAGTCAGCTGTGAACAAGGTGCTGTTCCCACCCTGGGGTGGGGGTCCTTCCAGTGAGCAAAAGAAACAGGTCATCTGCAGCTGCTGCTCAGTGCTGCTGCCATCAGTGGAGGAGGGATTGGTGGGTGCTGCCGAGAGAGGTACACTCTAGCAGCAAGACCTTGGGGAAGAGAGGAGAGAGCCACGAAAGTGAGGAGGAGAATGTTCCAGGCTGAGGCAGGGCTAGAAGCGAGGCCCAGAGCTGAGTCTGCCCAGTGTGTCAGGGAGCACTGAGAAGCCCAGCGGGGGAGACTAGGGAAGACTGTGGGAGGAGTAGGAAGAGGACCCTGTTTGTGATGATGGCACAGGATTGTGTACCAGGACCACGGAGTTCTCATCATCACCACCCTCATCCTGTGTCTAGATAGGTGAAACACGCCGGGTGAGGGGGTGGGTTAGGAAAGGATGGATGATGGACAGATGATGGCAGGTGAGTGGGTGGATAGATGATGGACAGAGAGATGAATGGATCGGCGCGAAGATGGCAGCCCATCTGACATCATAGCCAGGGCTGTTTTGGTGACCCTTGTCCCAGCTGTGGCTGGAGCAGGTGGTGGAACCTGTGCAAAATGAATGAGCTCCCTCCATTTTCTTCTGCAGCCTCAAAGCGGAGGGTCCCGGTATCCCAACCAGGCATGGCTGATCCCCACCAGTTTTTCGACGATACGAGTTCCACCCCGAGTCGGGGCTATGGAGCCCAGCCGTCCCCTGGTGGTCTGGGTTACCCCTCCCCTTCCTCCTCACCTGAGGCAGCCTTCTTGGCTAACCCTATGTCCAACATGGCGATGGCCTATGGGAGCAGCCTGGCCGCTCAGGGCAAGGAGCTGGTAGACAAGAATGTGAGTAGGCCTGACTGGTGGGCTGTGGGCAGTGGGTGAGGGGCAGGCAGGGCCACAGGGCCTCAGGCTTGAGCTTTGCCTCACCTCCCCAGATTGACCGCTTCATCCCCGTCACCAAGCTGAAGTATTACTTCGCTGTGGACACCGTGTACGTGGGCAGGAAGCTGGGCCTGCTTGTCTTTCCCTACCTACACCAGGTCAGCACCACCCGCTCGCTCAGCGCCTGCCTGGAAGCAGGGTGGGGGGACCTCAGCCTGGGGTCCCGCCACTCCCCCAACTCTTTCCACAGGACTGGGAGGTACAATACCAGCAGGACACCCCAGTGGCCCCCCGCTTTGACATCAACGCTCCAGACCTCTACATTCCAGGTTGTACCCTACCACCACTGCCTGGCATGTCTGGGACAGATGTGTGGGTGCCTGGCGGCCAAGGAGGGTTCTCCTCTGACAAGTGTCTGTGTGCCCTTCACAGCCATGGCTTTCATCACCTACATCCTGGTAGCCGGCCTTGCCCTGGGAACCCAGGACAGGTACGGATCCTGGAGCAGGGGAGTGGGTGGGGTCGGTCCCGGCTCTCCTGTCTCAGAACCTTGCTACTAGTTGGTTCAGACAGTCGTCACCTCAGTGATATCCTTCACCCACCCACATGAAGCCCATCAGACCCTTTTGTGCTGGGTGACTTCTAAATCCACCCTTCCTTCCTTCTGGCCTCCACCCACACATCTGTCCTTATGTTCACAGTCCTGTAGGTGAGCTGCTCCCCACCATCACCCCGTGTACGCTTGCTCTAGTAGCATCTGAAAGGTATAGTCTGAGAGGTGATCCTGGCCCGCCCCCTATTCCGTCCAGCTGTCTTGGCTGGAAGATCAAGCTCCTGATCCTTCCCATCTCCTTGCTCACCCTGCCCTGCTGGGGCTGCCTCAGGGCCCTTGTACATCCAGTTAGTACCTTGATTCAAGAATGTGCTCTTCCCCTACATGTGCCCAGCACCTGCTGTTCACTGTGGTTCCCATCCTATGTCACTTCCTAACCTCCAGGCTGAGTCAGGCCCCACCTTTCAAGCACAGCTGCCTGCTCCTTCCCTTTTGTGGCACTGAAAACAAGTGTCAGCAGAAACAGTGGATTCACTGCTAAGGCTCCAGGGCAGAGAGAGACCAAGGTCCTACCCCTCCAGCTCCTGACTCTTTAGGCTTCAGCCCAGCTGTCCGTTCTTTAAGGAGGAGCCCTCCTGGTACCCCTCACAGGGCTCAGGCCCTCCATTCAAGCCCTGACTCAAGTGTCACTGTCTGGGTACAGACCCGCATCCTTGTTGGTCCCTGCTCCATCTCCAGGGGCCCTCAACACAGGGCTGCCCCAGGTGATGTTCAGAGGGTGTCTAAGTTACCAGCCCCATGACAGAGCAAACGTCGTCACTTCTGGCAGGTTCTCCCCAGACCTCCTGGGACTGCAGGCAAGCTCGGCACTGGCCTGGCTGACCCTGGAGGTTGTAGCCATCCTGCTCAGTCTCTACCTGGTCACTGTCAACACCGACCTCACCACCATTGACCTGGTGGCCTTCTTGGGCTACAAATATGTCGGGTGAGTGCTCCTACCTGCCTGCCAGTCCCAGACCTTGGCCTGTTCTTCAACCGCTTTCTCCTTCACTCTCAGGATGATTGGTGGGGTCCTCATGGGTCTGCTCTTTGGAAAGATCGGCTACTACCTCATGCTTGGCTGGTGCTGTGTGTCCATCTTTGTGTTCATGGTAAGTGGGGCTTGGGGTGGGCAAGACAGAGACCACAGGCCTCCTGGACAAACTTGGGGAGGTCTTTAGAGCATCCAAGTACAGAGAATTTAGATCAGTCATATTACTGAACTGGGAGGGCTTAGAGTGCCCCAAACCTGGAGACTACGAGCCCTCCTGGAAGAGGGGTCTCCTGTATGGGTCCTCTGGGAAGGGCCAGAACCAGTCAGGTGCTGGGGGCCAGGGTTGCCCAGTACAGAGGCTCTAGGTTAGGTGCTCACCCTCACTTCTGTTCCTATATCCTGGGCTTTCTGCCAATACGCCCCTGCAAGGAGGCTGAGTCCTTCCAGTACTGACTGAGGGCTGCCATGCTTAGGTTGGCCCCTCGCTGTACTCAGGGTGAGTCACTTCCTCAACTTAAGCTTCCGTCTCTTCTGTAAAATGGGGTGCCTCGTGACTATACCTCAGGATCTTGGGAGGATTTAGACCCAGCATGAATGAGAAGCAGAGGGCAAACACTGGGATTGTCGGGTAAATCTGACCCACAAGCGAAAAGTTTTGTCATCATTTAAAAGTTAAAGGAGCTGGGGAGATGGCTCCATCAGTAAAGAAGACCTGAGTTAAATCCTTAGACTCCACATTAAAAAAAAAAAAGAAAGAAAGAAAAGAGCTGGGCAGTGGTGGCACACGCCTTTAATCCTAGCACTCAGGAGGCAGAGGCAGGTGGATCTGAGTTTGAGGCCAGCCTGGTCTACAGAGCAAGTTCTGGGAAAGCCAGGGCCACACAGAGAAACCCTGTGTCAAAAAAGCCAAAGAGGAGGGAAAGCCAGGAGTGGAGGCGTACCCTTATAATCTCAGGGCTGCAGATGTGAAGACAGGTAGGTACCTGGGGCTCACTGATCTGCCAGCCTGGCCTACTTGGTAAATGCCTGGTTAACGAGAGTGGAAGGAGAGAACTGATTCCTACAAGATGTGCTAACTTCCATACCAGGGCTCAAGTGCACCAACCCACAAAACAAATAAATAAATATTAAAAAAAAAAAAAAAAAAGCCGAGTGTGGCTCAGGGCTGTAATTCCAGCACTGAGAAGATTGAGGGAAGTGGATCGCCACAAGTTTGACGCCAACTTTGTCTACATAGAGTTCGAGGCCAGCCAGGACTATATATCAAGATCCTGCCCTCTACCCCCTCAAAAAGAGAACGCACCTAAGCATGAGCAAAAAGAAAAGAGCTCTTCTAGCTTGTCTTGAAAATGTGTCTTTCTGGGGCTGGGGGTGTTATGCAGTGGTAGGGCAGTGACCTAGCATGGGTTGAGGACCTGCCTTGCCTGAGGGAAGGCACTGTCTCCTGATAGGCGGAGCTGCTAGGCCACGCCCCTCAGGTCGGAGCTACAGTGCTGCTGCTCACCCTAATTACATCCTACAGAACCTCACCTGGCCTTTGCTTCTGGAACCCACAGTGGTTTGCTGCTCACAGGCCTAGAGAAGTAGCAATTCAGCAGACCCTTCCAGGAGAGCAAGCTGGAGGCCGCAGAGGGGCAGGGACCCCCACACTGACCCATTTTCCTCATCTTCCCCCGTTGTACGCAGATCCGGACACTGCGGCTGAAGATCCTGGCCCAGGCGGCGGCCGAAGGGGTACCGGTGCGTGGGGCGCGGAACCAGCTGCGCATGTACCTGACCATGGCGGTGGCGGCCGCGCAGCCGCTGCTCATGTACTGGCTCACCTTCCACCTGGTACGATGAGCGGCCAGCCTCGCCGCCTTCCGCTGCCACATTCATCTCAGCCGACCCGGGCCCGTCTCCAGGCCCGTGCCCCTCCCTCCCAGCCAAGGTGCTCTTGTCGCCAGCTGCACACCCGCAACAATAAACCTGATGGGCTCAGCACGGCCTCCGCTGCTGACCGGCAGGGGGCGCTGGGGAGCGGGGCGGGCTGCAAGCTTTAATAGGTTAGTGGGGGGCCTTCTTCTTTTTCTTCTCCTTCTTCACCTTGGGCTTCTTGGCCTTGTCCGAGGAGCGTTCATGCTTCTTGCAGCCAGTGGCGTGCTTCTGAGGGCCCAGGGTGGTGGGCGGGAGAAAGAAGAGGTGGCCCGGTTGGGAGCGGAACTGGACCTTCCCCACCCACCGCAACAAGGATTCTAACCTGACCCTGACCAGGGCCGTGGCCGGCCCTAGATCTGGGGTGTGTGAGAACATGCAGGGAGAGGGGCAACCTCTTACCTTTCCCTCCCCCTCTGAGTCGCTGGAGCTGCTGCTGCTGCTGCTGCTGCTGCTGCTGCTGGAGTCAGAGGAGCTGCCGGAGCCATGCTAGATGGGGGTGGGGGGGTGACAGTAACGGGGTGAGGCAGCTTCCAACCCAAGCTGAGAGGCTGAGGTGTGGCCGAACACCCGGGACGCGATGCCCGGTGGTGAGGTGACTTACCCTTGGCTTGTGAGCAGCGCCTGCCTCTGGTCGGCCTGGAGCTTTAGGGGGACAGTGCTTGGGGTTTCCCACTTGACCTGTCCCCTCGGGCTTCTTAGAACCAGGACCCAGGGCTGCAGAGGGAAGAAAAGTTAGATGGGTTGTGCAGGCAGCTGGGAGAGTCCCTTCGGTGGGAGTCCCTGGATTTGAGTCCGGCCCCCACCTCGCACCGCAAATCCACCACTCCGGGGAGCATTACCTGTGGACAGGTCGAAATCCATAGCGATGATCACTGTCTGGAAGGTCAGAAGGCTTAGGCAGTGCCTGGGGCAGAGGGTGGGGCCGCGTGACCTGCCCCCCTCAGGAATTCTGCGAAGCCCCACCCTCCGGACCTTTGCACCCCTCATCTCTTAGGCCCTGACTCATTCATTGCACTGCCGCTCCCAGCCCCACCCAGACTTTCCTCTGTGGGAAATGGAGGTGGGGGTGGCTGTAGGTTTCTGGGGAAAGGGTTGAGGCCTGTCATGAATTGACCCCTTCACAGAGGTGCTCCGAGAAAGTCTTTCCATGTATGCCGAACGAAGTCAAAGACCATCCTGGGAGCCGGGGAGCTCGGTTTCCGGCCCCTCTGGCCTGAGAAAAGTAGTCTCAGGGATTTGGAGCCCAAACTAGTGCAACTTGGTGGCAGCTGGGAGGAAGAAGGCCTCAGCAAAGTTGCACCCTGGGGTGATGGTGGAAGACAAGGCAGATGGGTTAAATTCCTAGACCGGTGCCTGGCAGAGTAAGTGCTTGTGAAATGTGTTGTTTTGATAAAGGCAGGTGTCTTCATTTGGGTTGTTAAAACAAACACAGCAGATAAGTGGCTTAAACAGTAATTTACCTTATAGTTGTCGAGGCTGAGAGCTTGGTGCCAGGCAAAAGCAGAGACAGACCCCTAGTATGGAGATGGTGTGCATTCTGCAAATTTGTCTTGGCTTTTCTTATGTCTGGATGTAGGCTCTCTTCCTAATGACTCTAATCCCACTGGGGAGTTTCACTCTCAAGATCCTATTACCTTCAACAGTACTTCTTCAAAACCATCACATTTAGGACTGGGCTTCACCATCTAACTTTTTTTTTTTTTTTTGGTTAAAGATTTATTTATTTATTATGTATACAGTGTTCTGCCTGCATGTGTCCCTGCAGGACAGAAGAGGGCGCCAGGTCTCATTACAAGTGGTTGTGAGCCACCATGTGGTTGCTGGGAATTGAACTCAGGACCTCTGGAAAGAGCAGTCGGTGCTCTTAACCATTGAGCCATCTCTCCAGCCCACCATCTAACTTTTTTGATCACAAACATTAGCTCCAAGCTTGGGCACAGTGATGCAGGACTGTAATTCCACTCTTCAGGAGACCTCGGGAGGATTTAAAGTTCTGCTATAGCTTGGGCTACATAGCATGACAGAGTGTCTTGGCACACACCTTTAATTCTAGCACTCGGGAGGCAGAGGCAGGCAGACATCTGAAATTGAGGCCAGCCTGGGCTACAGAGCGATATCCAGGACAACCAGAGCTACAACCAGGGTTCTACCTGTCTCAAAAAAATGAGGCTGGTGAGGTGGCCCATTGGGTAAAGACACTTGCCAAGGCTGATGAGCCGAGTTCAATCGCTAAGACCCACAGGAGGAGAGAACTAGCTCCTGCAAGTTGTCTTTGGACCTCCACAGGTGCACCTCCAGGCACATGCACACAAAATGAGATAACTATAATAGAAAAATACTAAAAACAAAACGCCTACTCTTATCTGCAGAAGTGAGCCTCTGGGCAGGTACAGGTGGCTGCTCCAGGGATCATAATGAGCATGTGCCGCTCCAGATGCCTGCTTCAATGTCAGTTTGCAGAAATGCCTGCCCTAGTTGCTGCAGGCCATCACTCTAGCACAAGTTTGGTGCTTATCGTTATTTGGAATACTTGTTTTTTTCTTGTTTGTTTGAGACAGTGTTTCTTCTGTGTAATACAGCCCTGGTTGTCCTGGAACATTTTTGTAAATTAGGCTGGCCTTGAACTCACAGAGATCCACCTGCCTCTGCTGCCCCAGTGCTGGGATGAAAGGTGTGTCACTATACTGGCCTCTGAAATACTTTTTAAAAAGATTTTTAAAATTTTATGCATGTGTGAATGCTTACGTGTGTGTGTGTGTGTGTGTGTGTGTGTGTGTGTGTGTGTGTGTGTG
>CABHPQ010142081.1:0-36398 GCA_902168405.1 Peromyscus aztecus | reverse complement strand
GTGTGTGTGTGTGTGTGTGTGTGTGTGTGTGTGTGTGTGTGTGTGTGCTGGTATCTGTGGAGGCCAGAGGAGGGTTGCCATCCCTTAGAACTGGAGTTACAAGTGTTTCTGAGCCACCGTGGGTGCTAGAAACCAAACCGCACCTTCTGCAGGAATAGTAAATGCTCTTCACCACCTCCCCTCTTTAAAATTTAAATTCTTATGTATATGGCTGTTTTGTCTATGCATGCCTGGTGCCTGAAGAGGTCAGAAGACAGTGTCAGATCCCCTGGAGCTGGAGTTACAGTTGTGAGCCACCATGTGGGTGCTGAGATTCAAACCCACGGCCTCTGGAAGAGCAGCCAGTGCTCTTCACCATTTAGCCATCCCTCTAGTCCCCCCTCCCCTTTTTTTGAGACAGGGGTCTCATGTAGACCTATCTGGCCTGGAACTCATATAAGCAAAACTTGTCTTAACATAAGTGGACTCTGTATCCAAAACCTAATACCCATTCCACCCACAGGAATAAAAGCTGAGGAATACAGTGGAGCAGAGGAGCACTAAGTGTGTGGTGTGCTAGGGAGAGGGTAGATTTTTCAAGTGGAAACCTCACTGGAGCTGTGGTGGTTGCCTGTAGTGGTGAGGCTGGGTTTCCAACTGTGGGGGCTGGCCTCAGGCTTGCTGTGTGACTGAGGTGATCCTGAGCAGAGGCAACACACGGGTGCCAGCCTCTTTTGCTGTTCCAAGACTACAAACAAGGCCTGCCTGGACTACAGAGTATGTTCCTGGCCATTCTGTACACCTTAAGGAGACTGTGACCCAAAGGAAAAAAGGGGTGGTGGTGGCTGGGGTTGATCTCAGGGGTTGATCACTTGCCTAGCATACAAGTGGTCCTAGGTTAAATCCTCAATAAAAAATAACTATCTTATAGATAGAAGTAAATTGGGCCAGGCATGGTAACACAGGCAGAGGCAGGCGGATCTCTGAATTTGAGGCCAGCCTGGTCTACAGAGCAAGTTCCAGGACAGCTGGCCCACACAGACACACAGAGAAACCTTGTCTCAAAAAAACATGAAACAAAATAAATAAAAGTAAATGAAGATAGGAAGGGTGTTGTACACACAAAGTTCAGAGATTCAAAGGCCTTGAGGCAGGAATGATGTCCAAGGATCTTTAAGGAAGTCAATGGGAAGATAAGAGAGGCTGAGATTAGGAGGGAGGGTGGGGACCTTTGGCCTGTATCAAGGGGGTGAGGGGTGGTGTGAGCAATGATGGCTGAGCTCACAGCTCATGAAGGTTAGGAGGGAAAGTCTGTCCAGGCAGAAGATAAATTCCATGAGGGTGGAGACCCTGCCTGCCTTGCTCCTCACCCAGACATGTGACTCAGAGTGGTGTGTACTGTCATCTGGTGACGCCTCACGGTTTACCTCTGACTGGGGAGTGCCCCCAGGTACACCTCAATTAGCCCTCACTAAGCGCTCTGGACCTGTTTTCCCTTGTGCAAAGGTGAACAGCTGGCCTGTAATTCAAGCACTGGAGAAGGAGTGGTGGAGGATTACTAATTGGAGGTCAGTCTGAACTACATAGTAAGACCCTGTCTGAAAATACCACAGTGAGGGACTGGAGAGATGGCTTAATGGTCAAGAGCACTTGTCCTTGCAGAAGACCCAGGTTCAACTGCTAGCACTCACATGGTGTTTTGAAACTGTGTATAAGGGCTCTAGTATCTTTTTCTTTTTCTGCCACCTTCATGGGCACCAGGCATGCACATGATGCTTGACTTAGGGTTTCTGTTGCTGTGAAGAGACACCATGACCGTGACAACTCTTATAAAGGAAACATTTAGTTGTGGTTTGCTTACAGTTCAGAGGTTTTCCATTATCATCATGGTGAGGAGCCTGGCAGAGTGCAGGCAGACATGGTGCTGGAGAGGTAGCTGAGAGTCCTACATCTTGCAGGCAACAGAAAGTCCACTGAAACACTGGGTGGTATCCTGAGCATGGGAAACCTCAAAGACCAACCCCAAAATGACACACTTCCTCCATAAGGCCATACCCACTTCAACAAAGCCACACCTAATAGTGTCACTCCCTATGAGATTATGGGGCCAATTACATTCAAACCACCCCAGTGCACATACATATGTATGAACAAAACACTCAGACGCACAAATCTAAAAATGAAAAAATAAGCCGGGCGGTAGTGGCACATGCCTTTAATCCCAGCACTCAGGAGGCAGAGGCAGGCAGTCTCTGAGTTCGAGGCCAGCTTGATCTACAGAGTGAGTTCCAGGACAGCCAGGGAGACACAGAGAAACCCTGTCTCAAAAACAAACAAACAAAAAGAAAGAAAAAACTAAATGGAGGGTCTGGAGAGAGAGTTCAGTGGTTAGCCATGTGCTATGCAGAAGACCTGAGTCGAGTTTCCCTGAACCCATACCAGGTGACTCCCAACTTCCTGGAACTGGAGATCTGACAGCTTCCAACCTCCACAGGTACCAGCACACACATGGAATACACTCACACACAGACTCAAATTAAATCTACTTTTAAGAAAACAAACCAGCCCTGTGTGGTGGTACATGCCTTTGATGCCAGCACTCGGAGGCAGAGGCCAGTAGATACCTGTGAGTTTGACTGAGGCCAGCCAGGGATACATAGTAAGACATCATCTCAAAAAACAAAACAAGGTGGGGTTGGGGACATAACTCAGTAAATACAGTGACTGCCATATAACTGAGTTCAGATCCCTGAACCTGGGGAGTGCTGGACAAGGTTGAATTATGTCTGTGATCTCAGTGCCCCTGGGGTGAGACAAGAAGCAAGGATACACCCAGATGCTCATAGGCCAGCTGGGCCAGCAAACCCAGAGCAAACAAGATCTTGACTGGGCTGCAGAGATGGCTCAGCGGTTAAGAGCACTAACACTGGCTGCTCTTCAGAGGACGCAGGTTCAATTCCCAGCACCCACATAGTGGTTCACAGCCGTCTGTGACTCCAGTTCCCAGGAATGAGATGTCTTCTGGCCTTGGCTGGCACTTGCCCTCCCACAGACACATACATACTCATACCTAAATAACAAAATCTTGAGAGCTATTGTCTCAAGATAGAAAATAAGGACCAACATCTGAGGTAGTCCTCTGCTATGTGCTCCAGCGTGCACGCGCACAGACAGACAGACAGACACACACACACACACACAAAAGGGTGGGTCTTACCTTAGTGGTAGAGCACTTTCCCAGAATCCACTGAAGGGGACAGGAGTATGGCTCAGTAATAGAGTGCTTGCCTAGCAAACACAAGGTCCTGGGTTCTGTCTCAGTCCCACAGAATAATAAAGTAGAAAAAAAAATAAGAAAACAAAACACCTCTACCCTCTACCTCTTAAAGTAAATGCAGAATCTATGTGCCCTAAACAAGCAACATAGATTCAGTAATGTCAGATACATCTTTTTTTTTTTTTTTGGTTTTTTCAAGACAGGGTTTCTCTCTGTAGCTTTGCGCCTTTCCTGGAACTCACTCTGTAGCCCAGGCTGGCCTCGAACTCACAGAGATTCACCTGCCTCTGCCTCCCGAGTGCTGGGATTAAAGGCGTGCGCCACCACCGCCTGGCTGTCAGATACATCTTTAACCTTCCCCTCCACACTAGGCATCGGTGTGGAACCTAGGCCTCTGTCTTGGCCTCCATAGTAGCTGGGATTACAGGCCTGTGCCACCAGGCCCTGCTAGAGTGTGGCTTCTGGGAGCCCAAGCACATAGCTAGCAGACTGTGGAGCAGCAGAGGCTTCTGGACCCTGGAGCTACAGCATTGTCCTGCTGCGCTGGTTTCAGAGTGGGAGTGGGGAGGATGTGGCTTTGGCTCTAACTCCCACCTCCCCCTCCCCCTCAGCCCGCAGGCATTGGGCTTGCCCTTCAGGTAGTCAAGTTCACCGAGACCCAAGATACCAGCGCTTGAAACAGTGGTGTCACTTTCCTCCTGTGTAAGCCCAAGCTGGTGGGAAGCCAAGGCAGTGAGTGGGCATCTCCACCTGCCTGCCATCTCATCTCAGGCCCGGCTCACTGCGGTACATTCCTCTAAGTCTCTGGTTCCTTGCCTTCTGTTTCTTTTCATTATTTCTGCCCCCAAAGCCTTGGTGCCCAGGGTGTTAAACAGTGCCATTAGCCCCTCAAGAAAAGGGGACTTGCCTTTCACCTGGTCTGCAGCAATGCTGGTGTATTCACTCCTGGGTTCCTCTCCATTCTCACCCGGAGAAGGGCATCCTCGGGGGCTCACTGAAACCCTGGGATTTTAATTTGTTATTTCACAAATATGTTTCTGGTCAACAATTAGAGTGGGCAGGGAAGGCAAGATGCTGAGGGACCCAGTTGTTGGACAGCTGTATGCCTGAGGTCCCTCCTACGTGCTTGAGGTCACATGTTTGACTGGAAAAGTGAGCATGAGGAGGGCTGGTTTAGTCTCTCCTGGAGTTTCCTATAAACAACATTATCCCCCTTCAGCCACATCCAGGCAGCTGGATGGACTCACAGCACGTAGAGCCCGTGTTCTTTCCTATCAGACTGAAGCACTGTACTGGCCTGTGACTACCATAAACAGCAGTGGCCCCTGAGACACTGATCAGCAAATCTGGGAATGTGCTAAGGGGCCAAGCTGGGCTCCCACTCAGTTATCAGTCCAGAACTTATTTCATTCTGCTTCTAAGTTAACATCCGAGCTGTTAATATCTAGATGCTGGGCCAGAAACTGGCTTTCTAGCTTCTCACGAACAGCAAAGCATCAGCGTCTTTGCTCACAGAACCCCAGAAGAAGACATACATGCCCATACAGTGGGTTGTGACAAGAGGAACATAAACAGGTGAGGGTATAGCTCAATGGCCAGTCAACTGCCTCACATTAACAAAGGGGTGTTATAAAGCTTGGAAAACCTTCAGACAGCTTTATATCTGAGATCTCCCCTGCTCCCTAAACATGTGAGATGCAAACACAACCCTGAGGAATGACCTCCATAGTGCTCAGGATCACCTGGTCTTGAACTTTGAAGCCCTAGGGCCATGGGTTCCTGGTACCAGGAATGGTATGTTCCCGTCCTAGGAATGGCTTAAACAGCTTCCTCTTCTAGTGCCAGCTGACCACCACAGACCACTTGTGGAGTTGATGCAAGTACAACAGTTTTGCAAACTTCCGGCGAGCAGAGACCCACGGAGGTGGACTCTGCTAGCAGTCCAGTTCCCAGCCCTAAAGCATGTGGGCTTCTGCAGAGTATATGGCTCCACTGAACACTTTGATCAACCCAACCAATAGAGGGCAACTCCTTCACCTTGTTTCATCCCCAGGCAACAAAGTGAGGCATCCTCAGTGTACCACCCTGAGCCTCAGGCCAGGGAAGGATTAGCACATCTTACAAACTGGATGTATCTAAGGCTCTATCATCCATTGGACCCACAAAGATGGACCAGACTGACCTGTGACCTTTAGGGTTACTGTCAATCAATATCAGGGCCAAAATAGCAACTGGCCCAGTACTTAAATAGACATTAAGACACATAGGGCATTTGGCTCGAGCCATTAATAAACTTGACGTGGTTCTCTGGGGGATGGGTGTGTGTGTGTGTGTATGTGCGCGCGCACGCGCGCATTTTCTATCATCCTAGCTGGAGCAAGATGTGTGGGTCCACATGGGATGAGTCCATGTCCAGGACCTGCACCAACATCATCAGGTACTGGACAGAGCAGGCTTCAATGCTGACAATGGTTTACTTTTCCATCTAAATCTTATGTGTATGGGTGTTCTGCTTGCATGCATGTCATCAATTGTGTGCCTGGTGCCCCAAAGACCTGAAGAGGGTGTTAGACCCCCTGGAATTGGAATAACAGATGGTTCAGAGCCACCATGTGGTTGTTGGGAATTGAAATCAGGTCCTTTGCAAGAGCCATCTCTCCTGCTCCAATGCTATCTTTGAGACAGGGTCTCATTGTATAGCCCAGGTTTGCCTTGCTTCTGAGTCCCAGAATTACAGGGGTGCGCCACCACCTCCAGGCCAGAATCTCTTAAAAGTGTCCATATGCCAGAGAAGCAAGGACTGGTTACTTCCAGGAGGGTGGCCCAAGAGATGCCAGTCTGCCAGGAACATGCCTCAGGACCTGTGTGGAGGATAAGGAGTTTCCCAAGAGTCCAGAGGGGAAAGGAAGCCCACAGGGAGGCAAGGCAGGCCTCACTTGGAGGCCCCATTCAGCCAGTGCTGTGTTAGATCAACACAATGACCATACGACATTTGATGGAAGTCTTGCCAGGGCTCTAGTTAGCTGCCCTGTGGCCACCTTCACAGTAGAAGAATGCTGAACCACAAAGGGGCAATTACCAGGCCAAAGGGTGCTTTCCACCCAACTACCAGAGTTCAATCCCCAGACCCACCCTCATGGCCGGGATAACTGATCCCTTTGTCTTCTGACCTCTACACACAGACTGTGACACACACATGAATGTAATAAATTAAAAAAAAAGAACAGGGTTATTACTGACCCAATAGAGTCTTAAAAAAACCAAGACTAGGGGCTGGAGAGAGGGCTCAGCAGTTAAGAGCACTGACTGCTCTTCCAGAGCACCCGGGTTCAATTCCTAGCCACCACATGGTCGCTAACAACTGTCTGTAACTCCAAGATCTGACACCCTCACACAGACATACATGCAGGCAAAACACCACTGCACATAAAATAAAAAATAAATTATTAAAACAAAAACAAGAGCCGGGCATTGGTGGCGCACGCCTTTAATCCCAGCACTCGGGAGACAGAGGCAGGCGGATCTCTGTGAGTTCGAGGCCAGCAGGACAGCCAGATCTACACAGAGAAACCCTGTCTCAAAAAACCAAAAAGAACCAAGACTACCCTCTTTTCAGTATGATCTTGATAGGCTGCATCTTAGTCCAGCTGGCCCATACTCTCCACGGTGGTTTGAATGAAAATGGCCCCCTTAGGCTCACGGGGAGTGGCACTATTAGGAGGTGTGGCCTTGTTGAAGTGTGTCACTGGGGTGGGCTCTGAGGTTTCAAGTGCTCAAGCTAGGCCCAGTGTCTGTCTTCCTGCTGCCTGCCAAGGTGTACAATTCTCAGCTCCTCTCCAGCACCTTGTCTGCTGTGTGCTGCCATGCTTCCGGCCATGATGATAATGGACTAAACCTCTGCACTATAAGCCAGAAACAATTAAATGTTTTCCTTTATAAGATTTGCCATGGTCACAGTGTCTCTTCACAGCAACAGAAACCCTAATGAAGGCACCCTCCACAGTTAAACCAAGAGGTAAGCTCTAGTCCTCAGTGGGTCCATGATTATTCACAAGTGTGGCCAGGAATTTCAAAATATGAAAAAGAGGAGCTGGAGAGATGGCTCAGTGATTAAGAACACTGGCTGCTCTTGCAGAGGACCTGAGTTTGGGTCCAAGCACCCACATGGAGGCTCACAACCATCTGTAACTCCAGTTCCAGGGGATCTAACACCTCCTGGCCTTCTTGGGTATCAGGCATGTACATGGTGCACATAAAGGCAGGCCAAACAGTTTTACTCATAAAATGAAAATAAATCTTTTGTTGTTGTTGCTTTTTTGTTTTTTGAGACAGGGTTTCTCTGTGTAGCCCTGGCCGTCTTGGAATTTACTCTGTAGACAAGGCTGGCTCTGAATTCACAGATCCACCAGCCTCCACCTCTCAAGTGCTGGGATTAAAAACATGTGCCACCAAGCCAGGCGGTGGTGGCGCACGCCTTTAATCCCAGCACTCGGGAGGCAGAGGCAGGCGGATCTCTGTGAGTTCGAGGCCAGCCTGGTCGACAGAGCGAGTTCCAGGAAAGGTGCAAAGCTACACAGAGAAACACTGTCTCAAAAAACCAAAAAAAAACAAACAAAACAAAACAAAACAAAAAAAACCCAACAACAACAACGTGTGCCACCACTACCTGGCAAAAATAAATCTTAAATTTTTCCCCCCCTCGAGACAGGGTTTTTCTGTGTAGTTTTGTGCCTTTTGGATCTCACTCTGTAGCCCAGGCTGGCCTCGAACTCACAGAGATCCACCTGCCTCTGCCTCCTGAGTGCTGGGATTAAAGGCGTGCGCCACCACCGCCCTTAAAAAATTTTTGAGGGAGCTTGGGATGCAGCTCGGTCGGTGAAGTTCTTGCCTGTCACAGAGGAAGTCCTGAGTTCCATCCTCAGTACTGAGTAGTCTAGGTGTAGGGACACACACCTGGAATGTCAACACTCAGGAGCTGGCAGCAAGCTCACATCCTGTCAGCTCCGTAAGAGCTTAAAGTCAGCTTGGGGCACACAGGACCCTATCTGATACAGAAAAAAAAAGCCAAAAACATAGTCGTCTCTAACACACAAGGCCTGTCTGCAGATGCACATCAAGTTCTGAGATAGACGTGGGCAGATATTATTAGTAGTCACACACACACACACACACACACACACACACACACACACACACACCCAAAAAAAAAAAGAAAAAACAAAAAAAAAACTACAAAGTATTTTAAAAGGCCCATTTTATTAAACATATATTTTTTCCTTTCAGAATCCCAATTAAAAAAAACTTTATCTACTTAAAAAACCACATAAATCAAGCAAACAAAGAAAGCAAGCTACCAGGACTACTAGTGATGCTAAAGGAGGCCATGGGTGGAGCGGCAGAGAGCTACTGAGAGGACTAGTCAGGGGCTCTAAGCAGCCAAACAGGCCTAGGAAGTGCCTCCCTGACCCTCCTTACCACGGCAACCGAAGACCAAACTTCCCTAATGATCTCACAGATATAAGCAGTTGCTCTAATTTAAGAAGCACGTGTTCTCCCTCCCTGCTTCTCCCAGCATCAGGGCCTTTACAAGACATAGGTGTTCTTCACCAGCTGCTCCTTGTCATCCCCAGTGCTCCAGACAGTGCGGAGAGCACGCTCCTGCTTCCTGCGTGCCACACGGACCAGGCAGACCACAGAGGCTCCCAGGAGGAGGATCAGGGCCATCACGAACAGCCCCACCAGGATCACGGCTAGGAATAAGAGAGGACAGGTAGGGTAAGGAGGAACATGGACAGAGAGGGCCAGCAGCCCAAGGGACTCGGAAGAGGACCAGATGCCCCCCTCAACCCGGCAATCTGGAGACTGCCTGCTCTGTGGTCCCCTGCAATGCCACATATATAGAATGCTCTTGTATTTTACAATTTTGTTGATGTGTGTTTTGCCTGCATGTATGTCTGGGCACCACTGAGGCAGCATAAAGAGAACACTGGACTCCCTTAACTCGTGTCACAGATGGTTGTGAGCCACCATGTGGGGCTGGGGATGGACCTGCACTCTCGAGTTGGAGGCCAGGACCCTGCCTGCTGAGCCATCGCACCAGCCCTATTCTGGTTATCTGAGACAGGTCTCAAGTGGCCCAAGATGACTTTAAACTCCCTATGTAGCTGAGTCTAGCCTGGAATCCCTGAATGGCAACAGAAGAGCCCCTGCCGGTGGCTGCCTGAGCAGTGAAGTCTGGCTGGTGAGGGTGTACTCAGCAGTGCTGGGAGGGACCCCAGGATTCCTAATTGCAGGTGAATAACTGCGGCTGCCTCACTGGTCAGTTAAGATGCTTCCTTTCCAGGTAGAGCTCCATCTCAGGCATGTGACTTCCTGTGACATTTACCTGGCTCCCCTCCTGCACTGACTATAGGACCTATCTACCCTTTTGAGGCAATCCCCTGCCTAACTCCACCCACAACCAGCCCTCAAGACCTGGGCACCTTTCCAGCCCCAGCCCTGAGAAGTGGATTCTACTTCTGGAACAAGGCAGACTTGTCGGCCAGGTCTTGGCCCCTTAACAGGGAAAAAGAGCAAGAGGCCAAGCCAGTATGGCAGGTCCACAGGCTAGCACCCACTGTGCACACAAAGGCTCAGAAGCAGAAGTAGGAGGGTACAGGGTCTCCTCACCAGGCCAGACTGTTACCCGACACCCCTGACCACCTCTTCACGCCCCATGGCAGTTAAGTCCCCTCCAAACCTGGAGTTCCCCTCAGACTTGTGTGTGGACTCCACAGAACAGGCCTGTCTGCCAGACCCTCCCTCCCTCCCTCCCTCCCTCCCTGTGGTTCAGTGTGCCTAGGGGTTCAGGCTCAGCCCCCACTTGTGTAGTGTTTACTCTAGGACAATGTCCACAAATTCCAAGCTGCCTAGCCACTTTCACAGAGACACAGCACTCTGCCACAAGGACATTCCAGTGAGGAGTATTATAAGCAGGGCAGAAAACACAGCTGGGCAGAGCCCAGTTAGTCCAGGAAGGCCAGAGGCAGGGAGGTGGGAGGCAGGTAGAGAAGGCTAAGAGGCCACTTACCTTTTGTTCCAAGGGTCAGAAGAGGATACACCTGCTTGCCTACAGAGAACACAAAATGCTGACGTCAGTCCACTGCGCTCCATCCTCAGGACTGGGACCAAAATGGGTCCCCTCTGCCTCCCGAACACTGGAGCTCTCCCCAGGAGCTCTGGAGGCTCTGAGACCTTGTCATTCAAGGGTCTGATAGACATCTGCAAAGCCCTCATTTTAGGGAGAGGGACAGGGGAAGGGCCTCTCAAGGGCCCTTTTGTGGTCCAGGGATGGGGTCAGCTGACTTGCCAGAGCACCGCTGCATGCACGCCTCCTGGGAGAGGTAGCTGTTCTTGTTGCCCCGGCACCCGCCGTAGATGAAGCTGTCACAGGAATTCTTCTCAGCATCATAGTACCAGCGAGGGAAGGCTGCGCGGCAAGGCCCAGTGACAGCCTTTGGGACACAGTATTCTAGAAGCAAGAGCAAGAGAGCCTCAGGAGGACCAATCAGCAGGGCCAAGAGGAGCAGAGCCAAGTCAAGAATGCCTAAATGGACTGCTCAGCAGATGGAGAGTGCCAGCTGCATGCTGAAAGGCCTGGGGGTCAGACACAGTCTGGACCCTTGACGCCAGCTGTACACACACACACACACACACACACACACACACACTCTCTCTCTCTCTCTCTCTCTCATGTATGGGGAGGGAGGAGGATGTGTGTTGTTATGAAATTGTGTGGTCCAGAGTGATTTTGAACTCATGGCAATCCTACTGTCTCAACCCCCACCCCCCACCCCGCCCCCAAGTGATGGGATTTCAGTTGCATACCACCAGGGGTCGGGGACTGGATTCATTTTTGGCACCTTGTAGACAACCATGACCATGTTGTCTGTAGTGCACACAGTCCTAGGCACCTTACATGTTCCAGGACACCCTCTCCTCTGTTCTGGGACCTTCACTTTACACATGGGAATCCTAGTGAGTCTCAATGCCAACCACATGAGGATACAGTTTTTCAAGTTATACCTTCATAGTTGAAGATCTCACCGGAGAGGTCCTCAGAATCCTGCTTTCTGGGAACTGCAACATAAAAGTCTGGTTAGGACGGACACAGGATGATTGGCCTAGCAGGGCTGACTGACTGTAAAGGGCCCATGGAGGGAGCATTAAAAGGGTAGACATATCCCTTGGTCTGATGTCCTCTGGAGCACAGGACACTCTGAATGAACACTGGAGGTAAGTGGGACTCCTGCCCCTTCGGCGGTTACTATGGAAACTAATTGCACCCATGTTTCTGAGGTGATCAAGAAAATAGCTTTGTTCACTTCCTGACACTCCCAGGAACTTTTCTATTTACTGGGGAAATTCCCTTCAGAGACAGGCTGGAAATAAGAGTCACCATGCAGGGTCCTACATAGCAACAAGGGCCTGGGACAACTGGGAAGTGCTCTAGCCTAACCTGGGCTCTCTGTAAGCCAGGCGAGCCCCAGCAGCCACCAAACTCCTGCACGCGCTCTGGTGTCAGAGATAGAGGGCCAGGGCCCAGACTGGTGCAAGGGACTGGCCACTGGGAGGAAAACTGTCCCCGTCAGGGGTATAGTGTCCACCCTCTGTGGAAGGGACCACTCACCCAGGCTCCTGCCAGCACTACAAAGCAAACTAACACAAAGCTCTAGATGAAGGGAGCAGAGGACAGAGGGGTGGGGTGACAGGGGACTTCTAGCAGAGGAAGGGAGGCAGCAACCCCAGTGGGGAGCAGAGGACCCAGCACAGCAGACAGCCACCTGGAGGGAAGTCCTCAGCCCTCGTGTTGCTGGCCCAAGAAGTGCACAATGCTGGTACACTGGAGGTGGAAGCCCCTTTCGATTCCCAATTACAAGTGTCCCTTCACAGTCACCATCCGGGCGGCCTTCTTCCCACCTGGCTCTTTGGGAACTTACCACTCAGGACGGCAGAGTCGGCTCCATTCCTGTCCCTGGCCACACCATCAATGGTGTTCTCTGTGAGGAGACAAAACCAGAGAAGAAAGGCACTGTCAAGTGGGCCCTGTGTGCCACAACACCCTCATTTCTCCCTTCTGTGGAGCCCCTGGGGTGTGAGGCCATAAGCCTGTGACACTTAGAGGAACCGGGACTGCCTGAGGAGCCAGCACATGCTGGAGCAAAGAGACTCACACAGGGCTCCCAGGGCCACATAATCTGTTGAGCCCGTCTCTCGCCCTGCAAGTGGAGGTGGAGTTATGACACTTGGTTTGTTTCTGAGACAGGGTTTCTCTGTGCAGCTCTGGTGCCTCTCCTGGATCTCACTCTGTAGACCAGGCTGGCCTCAAACTCACAGAGATCCTCCTGATTCTGCCTTCCGAGTGCTGGGATTAAAGGCGTGCGCCGCCACCGCCACCACCACCCGGCTGAGTCACGACATTTTTTTTTTTTTTAAGCAGAAACTCAGAGAATTTTATTCCCTCTCCAAAAACCAACTGCAATCGTAAGAGGTGAGTACAAGCTCATGATTTTATTGTCTTCATAACAAGATCAGCTTAGAACTGGATCACCTGACCCTTTCTCTTCTTATCGCCTCCCGGTTCAAAGTGCTTGCATCTCTTAATAGCCAGCATCCTCTTCGATCTGCAGTTGGGCTCAACACACTCAAGTCTCAGCACAATCTTCTTTGTAGTTTTAGTCTTTTTGCGGAAAATAGGCTTAGTCTGCCCACCATAGCCGCTCTATTTCCTGTCATAGCGCCGCTTTCCCTGGGCATACAAAGAATCCTTGCCCTTCTTGTACTGGGTCACTTTGTGGGGTTGGTGCTTGCCACATTTCTTGCAGAACGTCCGGCGGGTGCGATATCGGCACAGAAAGGAGTCACGACATTTTTAATATAGATCTTTAAAGTCTTTTTAGTGATACTTTAAAATTAGTTTTTGTGTATGTATGCATGTGTCTGTCATGGAGTACATGTGAAGGTCAGATGATTCTCTCCTTCCACATGTTGGCCTCTACCCACTAAGCCATCTCACTGTCCCCATTTGAACACAAACCTTAAGCAAAGAAATATCACTGGAGATGCTTAGGGAAAGGATAAGACATAAGTGGGTGTGCCTTTCTCAGGGAGAGCTGCCTCTACATTTGGGGAAGAGGGGTGCTTTTCTTCTAAACACTTATTTATTTAAAAAAAAAATGTGTGCATGCCTGAATGAACATGAGTTTATATGTACCACCTGCCTACAGATGCCTAAGGAAGCCAAAAAAGGGTACTGGATTTAGGAACTGGGGTTTAAGGTAGTTGTGAGCTGCCTGATATGGGTGCTGAGAACTGGACCCTGGTCCTCTGTAAGAACAGTAAATGCTCTTAACTGCTAAGCCATCTCTCCAGCTCCTTATTTTGACTTTTTATACAGAGGATCACCCTGTCCCTCAGACTGGCCGAGAACCGTATAGTCCAGCCGGCCTCAGACTTATAGAAGTCCTCCTATAGGAGGACTAGGCATGAGCCATCATCACATCCAGTTTGTACTTTATTTATCCAGAATTTTAAAGGCACAAAACAGTGCAATGGTTGTCATATTGCTGAACCACACTCAGAATGGCTGAGATGATGTACCAAGCATGGTGACATTCCTGTAGAGCTGACTACTTAGCAGGCTGAGGCAAGGTGGTCAAAGCGGCCAGCCCAGGCAACACACAGACCTTGTCCCAGGAGAGGAGGGTGGAGTGGGGGCGGAGAGTGAAGCAACAAATAAACTTCAAAAACATTTTTAAAAAATATAATTTATTTTATGTGCACATTTATCTGTGAGGGTGTTGGATTCTCTGGAACTGCAGTTATAGACAGTTGTAAGCTTCCATGTGGGTGCTGGGAATTGAACCTGGGTCCTGTGGAAGAGTAGCCAGTACTCTTAACCACAGAGCCATCTCTCCAGCCCCCCAAATTTTTTTTTAATGTGGGTGTTTCTTTTTTTGACAGACGATCTTGCTATATTGCCCAGGCTGGTCTCTTAACTCCTGGAATCCACCTGCCTCAGCCTCTCAATTTTGGAGCTGGGTAACACTATGCCTGGCATCTGATGTAATTTTGTCTCCACTACAAATTAAGAGAGTAGGTGAATATGTCTGGGGCTGGCCTGGCCTGATGTCATTCAGCAGTCACTTCATAAACCAGCTCACCTCAATCTGCCTACCTGTACCCTCATCAGGCCACTTTCTGGCAATTTGCTAAAAGGCTTGCCTATGTAGACTGAATGCAGGCACAGGGAGAGTCTGGTCCCCTGGGAGGAGGTTCTAGTTCCCATTACAAGTTAATAAACTGGCATACACCCTCAATAGATCTGGCAAAAGAGTCCAGGGGTCAGTGGCTCTGGCAGTTTTCAGCTTGCCTTACAGATTCCTTCCCATGAGAGTGCCAAGAGACATACAACCAAATGCCCACCAAGAGCTGTCTGTCCGGGCCCTTGCAGCTGGGGTCAGGTTCTGGACCATGTCCAGGGAGACAGTGAGTGCCTTATGCCCATTGTCTCCTGTTCATGGTCACTTCCAACTCTCTTTCTAAGATGGTCACAGCACATCAAAGGGGAGCAGACAACATTTCCCAACTCTTCCCTCCACACAGGAGAGGGAAACGCATGGAAATGACATTTTCTTTACTCAGTTTCCCGATGAACCAGTTACCACTCAAAAGGTGAAGGACTGGCCTGCACCATCTAAAATCACACCCTAGCTAGGCATGGTGGCGGGCACCTATAAGCTAAGCACTTGAGAGGCAGAAGCAGCAAGATCAAGACTTTAAGACTTGCTTGGATGACACAGTAAAACCATGTGTCAAAACACTAAAATCAGTTCCTATCCCCCATCTCTCCAAATTCCCCAGAAAAGCAAACTGTCCTTCCTCATGCTCAGACTTGAGCACTTCACTCCCTGCAGCAGACCCGAGGTCACTGCCCAGGGCCACTGCTGATCACCTTCACACAACCTTAAGATGCCTATCTGATTTCTGGATGCATAGCTCAAAGCCAAGAGAGAGCAGCCAGCAAGTGAGGAGACAGAGGTAAAAAATGACCCTAATGCCCAGAGAGCAAGGGCCTGTAGTAGTGAATCAGGAGGCCTGGCAGTAGTTTGACTCTTTCCGGTAAGAAATAAGAGAGCCGGCTGTGAAACCAGTATGGCCATGGGACCAGCACAGTGGGCCTGCTTTTGCTTTTGAATCCCACACCATCCCAGGTTCTGAACTGAGTGAAGACCCAGCAGACAGAAAATACCCACATCCCATCAATGAACTCTAAGCACCAAATTCTCCAAACTCCAGCCTTACCAGTGACACCAGCACACTTCTCAAGACACTCCTCCTTGCTCTGGTAGTTATTGCCATTGCCTTCACAGCCTCCATACACAAATGGCTGGCAGGATCCATCAGTGACATTGTACCACCACCTGGGGATGGAAGCCCGGCATTTCCCCACTACCTTTGAAACGCCACAAGACTCTGAAACAAAACAGAACCCATGTGGGTTGATGCAGGCAATCCTAGGGTCAAAGGACACGCACATATTCTATAGGAGAAAGTCCGGGGTCTTCAAGATACTCCAAAGGAGAAGCCAAGTATTCTGGGCATGTCAGTTCCTCTTGACCTGGTCCCAAAGCCTGTGTTGATGCTGTCTTCCTTATATGGAAAGAAATACATCATCTGGCAACCAAGTCCAATGCACCTGATGCAGCTGCAGCTGCAGGTGGCTTCTGTCCCTGACTTCTTCCTTAACAGAGATGCACAGGTGAGGGCATGGCTCAGCAGAGCACTTGCTAGACACATGCCAGGCCCTAGATTCCAGGCCCTGAATACCCTCCCACAGAGACAATCAGTATACAAACACTCAAATCCAAGAACCTCAGACACAAGCTTCCTAGTGTCTCATCTCTAAAGGGCAACATAGCTCGTGGGTCTGGGTTCCAGGAAGTCCTAAGATTTGCCGCTCCAATCAAAGAGAAAAATACCAACTACGGTATTCCAGTCAGACGCATTTGCAGTCGCTGTTAGAGGCTGGTCAGGGGGGCGTGGATAAGGCAAGGGAATCGCTGGAACTAAAGGAGTTTCTATTTTTGGAGGGCATCAAGAATGGACAGCCACCAGAACCTGATCACAAGTCCCATGTCTTCCTCTGCAGTGGCACACTGTCCTCCCCAGAGCCGTGCACGTGCTCACAGGCTGCCCTTGTTCCTCTCCAGCTTGCTCACGTCAAGTTTATTCCACCACAGGAGGTAATCTTGGATTTGCGCTTCCACTGCATCTCTCAAACTGTTAGGATGATGGGCACATGGAACCAGATGTTCTCAAAACACCAACCTATAGACACAACACATTGCTACTGTGCAAAACAAAACCTTCCCCTTCAGCAACTCCCATACATGCCAGTAAATCTCAACTAACTAGCAGAAAGGGAACATTCCAGGACCAGCGAGATGGCTCAGTGGGTAAAAGGACTAGCACAAGCCTGATGACCTGAGTTCAACCCCTGGAACCTCCCCAAAAGGCTGGATGCGGTGGCACACATCACTCCCCGCCTTCCTCCAGCACTGAGTTAAAGATGCTTGCAACTACATCTGGCTTTCATCTGGGGGCTTGTCCTCTTGCTTGTGACTTGAACCATCTCCCCAGCAAGGCTCACGGCACAGGTCTGTCATCCTAGCTACTTGGAGCTACTTTCCAAGAGGGATGGAAAGTTCAAGGCCAATTAGTAAGATCCCATCTCAAAATTTAAAAAAATACAAGAAAAACCAGTGACACCTCACTCAGTGGTAACACACTTGCCTAGTAAGTACAAAGCTCAAGGCGATCTCAGGAAGAAAAGGAAAAGAACCAGTTGGTATACACCTGCAACAGGTGCTTCTGACAATATGCCAAAGGTCATAAACACAGGATGGAAATACTCTGGTCAACAAGACCCAGAGTAAACACACCCAACAGAATCTTCTGGTTTCGATTTGGCTCAGCCTACACACTGCCAGGTGGAGGAGGCGGCAGGGCCAACAAGACAAAATGAAGAGGACCACAGGACCCAGTCAGGACCCCACACGGAAAACAGGAGGGGACCCAGTGCTACAGAGGTCACGCTGAGCCCAGAGTCCTGGAAGCCACCAGCCGTGATCATTGTTGCTTTCTGTAGTTTTAGGTACAGTGAGCTGGTGCACACCCATAATCCCAGCTTGTGGGGCGTAGAGGCAGGAAGAGCAGGAATTTAAAGCTTATCTCACTCAGCAACACAGCAAATCCAAGTATGGCCACAGGACACTGTCTGGAAACAACAACAAAACCCAAAAACACCCGGAACATTGGCAAGATGATTCAGCACTTGCAGCCAAGCTGGACAGCTTAGTTCAACCCCTGGTACCTACATGGTGGAAGAAAACACTTGCCAAAGGTGTCCCCCTCTGACCTCAAGTGCTATGGCAGGCTTTTGAGAGGGCACATGTGCACAAATGCACGCTAAATAGAAATAATAATAACCGTAATCTTCACAATGAAACAGAATCAACAATAAACCCCTTTGCTTCCAAACAAGGGCACTGAAGCTTGGAGAGGAGACTAAATTCCCTCTGATCTGCTCAGAGCCCAGGTGCTAGGACAAGGGCTCCTCAGAGCAGTGGAGGGAAGCTCAACTGACATCAACAGGCAGTGGAAAACAAAACGGAGCTACTTGGAAACCAACATTCCTTGGGCCCTTCATCACAATCTGGGAGCTCACAAAGGCAAATTCCCTCCATCAGAATTGCTCTCAGTTACGGGGTCACTGCAGTAACATGCCAGAAGTGCTAGCCAAGGCTGAAAAGGATGTGGTTGGACATAATTTCAGCAAGTTATTTCTTAATAAGGGCTTTCACTATTAAACAAAAAGACTGAAAAATGGTTTAGTTGAGTGTTGTGGCGCACACCTTTAGTCCCAGTACCCAAAGGCAGAGGCAGGCAGATCTCTTGAGTTTAAGGCCAGCCTGGTCTACATAGCCAGTGCCAGACCAGTAGAGATCCTGCCTCGAAAAAAAAAAAAAAAAGAAAAAGAAAAAGAAAAAGAAAAATGACTGGTCTGAGTTATCTGCAGGTAATCATGAAAGGTATGTCTCCCGTTCTATTTGTTGGTTCCTTCTTTTCAGTGCTGAGGAAAAGCCCAGGGCATAGACAAGCACTCTACCCATGAACTACACTGTGGCCTCAAGTCCTACATACCAAGGCACAATTGTTTTTGGAACAGAGTCTTTACAAGTTGCCTAGGCTCCCCAAATGCTGGGGTTACAGGTACATCCAACCTAGAACACAAAATTATTCTATCGCTTCCAAGTCCAGTAAGAAAACCAGGAAGGCGGGGCAGATGTGGCGGTCATCCATTCCTAATTCCAAGACTCAGGAGGCAGGAGCAAGGATCACCTCAGATTGGAGCCTAGCTTGGTCTACTCAAACTGAGTTCCAGGCCAGCCAGGAGAACAGAGCAAGCCCCTGTCTGTCTGTCCATCTCCCTTTTATACCTCCTACACCCTCTCCCCATGAACACCAGGAAGAAGCTGAAGAGAACAAATCCTAATTTGACAGGCACTTAGAACATTAACTGCTGTAAAATTACAGACTGCTGTCTGGGAATGTTGTCACAAAGAAACTGGTTTCTCTGGTTCTCAGGTCACTAGTTTAACCAAGACCATCTGCCAATGGTTCCCATGACTTCACCCTACTCTGCCAAATGGAAAGATCTGCTGTCACTTTTTTTTTTTTTTTTTTGAGACAGGGTCTCTGTGTAGCTTCCCTGCCTTCCTGTAACTCTATGTACACAAGGCTAGTCTTGAACTCACAGCCTCCTAAGAACTAGGAGACACCAAGCACCACCTGTTGTCACCTTTTAAAAAGGACATTTCACAAAGTCTAGGCTCCTAAGCATTACCAGTCTGGTTTACAGGCTTCAAAAGACAGACCTAATTATTTCTACAAATACACAGCTGCAGCTGTACTTACTGCAATGAAAGTTTACTTCAGAAATACACCAAATATGCTGAGAGATACAGGAAATCCTAACGCCAGTGTACGTATCAAGTCTAAGCTTAACATTATGCTTCTGGAGCCGGAACCTGGGCCCTCATATGTTATGTGGTAGGCAAGTGCTCTACCACAGAGGCATGTCCCCAACCCTTTCTCATCTTCCCACCTCTCTCTCCCAATGAAGTAACAACCATTTGGATCTTGGTGTTTTCTTTTTTGATGAAACCAGGTTTTAGGTAACTTGCAAAGTTGGTCTTGAACTTGCTATATGTAGCTGTGGATGGTTTTGAAGGAGTGATCCTCTTGCCCACCTCCCCTCCCCTCTCCTCCCCCAAGGCTGGGGTTCACCACTCCTCCCAGCTCTTCTTCTCTTTTGAGGCATCGTCTTACACAGCAGCACTGGCTGGCTTTGAACTCAAGCCTCAACCCCTAAAGGCTGAGATTACAAGTGTGCACCTCCATATACCAGGCTTCTTTCACTTATGTTTCTATGTCCATTCAGTTTACTCTTGGAGGATGTGTGCATTCAGGGAATGGAACCCAGGGTGTGTGAAGCAAAACCTCTACCACTAAGCTACACCCCCAGCTTGGGTTGGTGTGGGGTAGTACACACTCTTAATCGTAGGACCTAGTACCCAGCACTCATGAGTCAGAGGCAGGTGGATCTCTGTTGAGTTCCAGAACAGCCAGGGCTATATAATGAAACTGTATCAATAATAATAATAATAACAATAATAAAGCCCCTGCTCTGAGCTGCTGTACTCTACAAACGTCAGCTGCCTCATTCCCTCTGGGACACCCACCACACAGAAGTAGCACCACCTCCCCGGTTTCTGTGAAGCCTTTGCAAGCTCTGCTGTGTGGCGACAGCCTCTAATGGGGCAGCATCAGCATGGCCAGCTCTTCCGCCAGTGTGGAACTGCACTTCCAAGGTTACTGCTTTCTCTCGGGTACATTGTTTCTCCTGCAGTTCCCTCTATTCCTGTAAACTGTCACACAGGCTATCACAGGCATGAGGGCAGTACAAATCACATGCTCTGCTGTGTATACGAACCAAGTGGAGAATGCCAAGTGGCCAACAGCATCAGCAACTCCTCAGGCACCAGTTAGCTCATACAGCCATCTCAGCAGCTGGGCCAGCAGCTGGGACTGCTCTCCCATCCCCAGTACTCACAGCTAATGAACCCTAGAGGCTTACACACGAACCCTACCATAGAGCCTCAGATTACTGAGTAAAACTGGTAATGAAAATTTGGGCATGTGAAAACTGCCTTTACCACAGGCTTTGTGGATTATATGGTCTCTGGCAATTGCCATCAGGACAGCACAAAAGCTGTACTAGACAATGCATAAATGGATGGCTGAGCTACAACAAACGTTGTTTATGTGCACTAAAAATTTCATATAATTTCCAAAACACGACATAGTGTTCCCTGGATTTTGTTCAACTATTCAAAAACAAACTGCTGGGTGTGGTAGCACACACCTGTAAACCCAGCACTTGGGGGTAGAGGCTGGCATTTTTACAAGGTGCAATTTAGGGCTGGGAGATTGGTGAGATGGTTCAGTGGGCACTGGCCTTTAAAGCCTGAGGACCTGGGTTTGACCCCTAGATCCCAGGGGAAGGAGGTAACTGACTTCCAAGTGCAAGGCAGTGTGCTAGTGCCCACCCCCACGCACACACATCATCACACACGCATAAATACGGTAATAAATAGGAAACTAAAAGATAACATGTTACTTCCTCCTTTGAAGGGTGTTTAGAAAATGTCATTCATCGCCATGACATACTATAACTTGAGAAGGGAGAATTCACAACCCAGACTTTGAAGATTTGCATCCCTCACCATACACATTCCTCAGTTTATCCTTTGCCAAAAAGCCTAGCCAATGCAGAAGGCAACTCTGCTCTTCTCATTAAAGCCACTTAGAACTCTTAAGGGTAAGGGCCAAAGGGAATGGGGTTATTAGCTATGAAGATCTTCAAATAGTGTGAAGGCCACAAGCCACCCAAGTAGCAAAAGCAAAAACAGGTTTCAGCTGGACGTGGTAACCCACAGTTCTAGCCCCAGCACTCAGGAGGCAGAGGCAGGTAGATCTCTGTGAGTTCCAGCCCAGCCAGAGCTCTGTAGTGAGACCCTGTCTAAAAAAGAAAGTGGGAGTGGAGACAGAAGGGGAGATGAGGGAGAAGGAAAAGAGATCGCACAGAACAGGACCAACTGTTACCACATCCACACAGGGCTTGATGCTCACAGATTTACAGCAGCTGAAAAGTCCCACCAACACATCTGTTTGTGCCGGCCAAACAACCCGAGACATCCAGATAAGGGAATACTCTGAGCTGTTAAAAATAGACACGTGTGCGCCAGGGTAGAAAAATGTCCAAGACGGAGGAGTGGGGGGCAGAGTATTTTTAAAGTTAGAGTTTAACAAATGTAGCCCTGGCTGTCCTGGAGCTCACAGAGATCCACCTGCCTCTGTCTCCCGAGTGCTGGGATTAAAGATGTGCGCCCTTTTTACTTTCTTGAATCTTTTTGTTAGAGACTGATTTATAAACCAGGTGGCAGTGGTACACGCCTTTAGTCCCAGTACTTGGGAGGCAGAGGCTGGCAGATTTCTGAGTTTGAGGCCAGCCTGGACCGAGTTCCAGGACAGTCAGGGCTGAGAGAAACCCTGTCTTGGAAAGCAAAAACAGGAAAGAAAGAAACTGACTTATGAGCTAGAAACAGTGGCTAAAAACCAAGCACAGGATATAATGAGACAGTCACACACACACACACACACACTCACACTCTTTCCCCACCCTCCACTGACTTACAGCCGCTGTGGTACTACTGTCCCTAACCCCAGCACTCCTCCACACTAGGAAGTAGACAGAGGAGGATCCTGAGTCTCAGGCGGTCTGAGCTACAGAGACCTTCTCTGAGAAATACTTGTTATGTAAGGCTAGGATGTAGCTCAGTCATAGTTTAGCATGTGCATGGGTTCAAATCCCAGCCCACAGAAGAGGCTATTTAGGGGTGAGGGTGTGGCTTGATGTCAGAGCAGAGCTCCCTGAGTATCAGGAGCAAAGTGTAAAACAAGTGTTTGGGGACAGATATTATATGGAAGATGGACGAGCATTCAACTTACTGTGTGAATCTAGAGGCCTGCCAGAATGAAAAGGGATTGTTTTCCCTTTTTTTCTTTTCTTGGCTTGCTCCCTGGCTTGTGTCAAACTTGATATCCTTCTACCTCAGCCTCCTGAGTGCTGGGTCACACTTCAGAGCCACCTCTCCCAGCAGGGATGCTCTTCAAGACTGTCCGGAGATGGAGGGATAGTGTGATTTATCCCTGTTCAGGATAGGCTGGGCCCACCAAATGGGGATGTGTGCTTGCCCTTATCTGCAATTAGGCCCAGGCCCTAAGATCTGCATGGATAGGAGGGGAAAAAAGCCTTACACAAGAACATTACTGTAACACACCCCAAATTCAAAGGGCTTATTATAAGCCCTATGGGTACAAAGGAAGGGCCAAAGGGAGTGACACAGTGGGATCACTTAGGAGAAGCACATAACACAGACTGCAGAACACCTGGGGCCTGGGAAGGAGGCTGTTCCCGGAAAGGATGGTAGTGCATCCATCCTGCCTCCAACTGGCTGGTTTCCTGGCAGCTTCACTGGCCTTGTGTTTATTTCCTCATTCATATGGGGGTGGGCGGGTGAGCAGTGGGTGTAAGGATAAGCGGTGGGTAAGGGCACTTACCACCAAGCCTGACAATTCGAGTTTAATTCCTGAAACCCATGCGGAAAGGACGGAACTGATCCCTACATGTGAGTACATGCACACCCGCACCCACAAATAAAAATTTTTAATGAAGGGCTAGAGAGACGGCTCAGTGGTTAAAAGCACTGGCTGCTCTTCCCTAGGACCAAGGTATGAGTCTCAGTATCCACATGATGGCTCACAATATTCTGTAACTCAGTTCTAGGGGATTCAACACCACCTGCTGGCCTCAAGGGCACACATGTAGTGCACAGACCAGCATGCAGGTAAAACACCCAGGCACATGGACTAGATAAAAATGTAAAAGTTTAAGTCTACAGTGAGATTGAACGCAGACCTCAGACATGCCAAGTGAGGGCTCTACCACTGAGTCACACTGCAGCCCTTTCTAGTTTCTATTTGGAGGAAGGGCCTCATGAAGTTGTCCAGGCTGGCCTTCAAGCTACTCTGTAGCCAAGGCTTTTTAAAGCTTTTGATTCTTCTGCCTCAGTCCCCCTGGTAGTACCACTAGGCCTGGACAAAAAGCCTTGTGTTCTTTGGTATAGCAAGCCCACGTTCTCTGGTTTCACTGGCCAGACACAGGCATGAGCCTAGATCACAATGAGGAGGCTGAGGCTAAAGAACCGCTCCCTTACTAGTTCAAAGCCAGCATGGGCAACGCAGTGAAACGTGAGCTCAGAAAGTCAGCCCCACAGTTTTTAGTGACTTTGAGAGTAAAGCAAAGGCCTGACTCCCTTTATGATTTATAACGAGGACACGATAATATAACTAGTAGAGCCTGTCTGTGTGATTTACATCGGTTTTGGATCTAGAAAGTACGAAAGTGTTTGGCAAGTTTATTTGCAAGCACTGGCCCATGACCTTCCTTCAGACTTAGCTTCTGGCTGTGGAACACACCATTAATCTTTTATTCCTTGGTTTGAGACTAGGTCTCGTGTAATGCAGGCTAGCCTTGAACTCAACTGCTATGTAGCAGAGGATAACCTTCAATTCTTTCTTGCTCCCCCAACCTCCACTGCCCAGAGTGCTGGAATTACAGGCTAGAGCTGCCACAGAGCTGGTTTATAGGCATTAAGAATGATGGAACCCAGGGCTTCAAGCATTTGAGGCAAGCACTCTACCAAATTGAGCTGCATCCACCCCCAGCCCCATGCCATCAATCCTGAGGCTATCCTGACGAAGTACAAAGCCAGTTAGCTTCCTCTTCATAGACCCCTAAGATGCATCCTGCTGCCTTGTCCATTCACTGCCTAAAAGCAAAGCAACAGAGAGATGTTCTCCTGATATGGTCCTGGGAACTTAGGTGCAAAGATTTAGCTATAAATGCTTAAAATGAGCCAGGTGCAGTGATGTGGCTCTGTAACACTCTGGGGCCAGGGCAGGACCACTGCTACTTGGCAAAAAAAGAAAAAAAGAAAAAAAGGAAAGAAAAGAAGAAAAGCTTTCAACAAGGAGTAGACACTTTATGAAGGCGGGACTAACCATACTGACACTGCAAAAATGAGGACCAACAGCAGATTTCACTGAAATTCAGCAAAGCAGAGGAGTGACAGGGACAGAGAAAGGCAGGACTGAAATATCCCTGGATTTCTTACGTGACAACAGCATGTCTCCAGTGGCCTGGTCCCTTGTCTGCACCACGACACTTTGGTACAGGAGTGCAGATAAGAGTTAGGAGGCAGAAAGTGAGGGAACTGGGGAAATAAGAAACCCGGACTTCAGCTACTGTCTGGACATCAGGTGTGTTGTTTCTGTTGTGGTTGTCTGAGACAGGGTCTCAGGTAACTGAGGAGGGACCCAAACTCCTGACCCTTCTGCCTCAGTTTCCTGAGATGGGATTACAGGCTCGCATTGCCACACCTGGGGATGAGACTCATGTTTTTCATGAAAGCAAAGATACTGGACAAGAAGAAACTCAGGGCTGTTTTATAAAAACATACTTGTCTATTGAGACTCATATATGTCAGGCTAGCCTGGTACTCCATGTAGCCAAGGATAACCTCTGTGACCTCCTGATCTGCCTCTATAATGCCTGGCCTTGTGCTGTTTTGTTTTAGAGAGGCCTCACTGGGTTCCCAGGGCTTGCCTCAAACCTGCCTCTGTCTGTTTTAATCCTGAAGTTCTAAAGCTGACAAATACTTCATACTCATCCTTTTCTCACTGTGTACCTTGGCTGGCCTAGAACTCACTCTGCAGAACAAGCAGGCCTCCAGGTCTGAGAGAGTCACCTGCCTCTGCCTCCTAAGTGCTGGCAGTAAAGGCATGTGCCACCTCACCCGGCTCCTTGCCTTACGGTGATCTATAAAGCCACTTATTTTGGTTAGCTTTCCAGTACAAAGCCTACTAATACCCATCTCCCCCGGGTCTTGGTGTCTGGAATGTGCCATTATTAGAAGTAATTCAGAAGCTTTAAAATAACCCCTGGGTAGTTGTGAGAAAAGAACATTTATAATGACAAGTCCAACTTAAATTACAAGGACCATAAAATTTTAGTGTTATGGATACAAAAATCTGACCTTTTAAATATAAAATATTTAGATGTGAAAGTTTATATTTTTATAAACTATTAGCCCAATGCAAACAACCACTCCTACCGTTATTTCACATTCATCACTAAAATGGGACTATGAATTCTACCTTTTACCTTCATCCATAGCTTGACCTCCATATCTCAACGGAAAAACTTCCATGGAAATAAATCATCTCTTTCCTCTCCGTGGCATATACATGAGTTCCTGTGTGTGTGTATCACGCTTGTGTGTAGCAGTCAGAGCTCAAGCAGATGTGCTTCTTAATTCCCCCCCCCCCCCCCCAGACTATGTAGCTTTGAACTGCCTGGAACTGCATATGTAGATCATGCTGGCCTTGAGCTTGGAGATCCATCTGAATCTGCCTCCCAGCGTTGGGATTAAAAGTATAGATCACCACTCGCAGCCCCTCCACCTTATATTCTGAGACAGGGTCTCTCACTGCATCTACAGTTCACCTAGTCTGGCTGCCTCGCCAGTGCTAGGACCATAGGCCTACGCTACAATACCTGGCTTCTCACCTGTGTGCTGGGGGACAGCAAGCTCTTACTAACTCAGCTGTCTGCCTAACCTGTTTTGTTCAGTGTTCTGTTTGGAAAGCTACACGGGGGCCTGGCATTTAGTAGGTACTTAGTAAGTATATGTTGGCTAAATTAAAAAGTATTTCAGACAGCCTTGCCCACAAGCAGGACAACCACCTCTTCGACGTGACCCGCTGATACCAAGTCCAGACACTTTGGCTCCTAAGCTGCTATGCTGACCATCAGGGTCATGACCACCCATGTGATCAAGGAAAGGACAAGCCAGGGACCAGTGACATGCTCCGGGACTGGTGGAAAGCATGCCTTGCAGTTTAGGTGTTGGAAGCCATAACTAACCCAGGAGGCTAATGGAAACTGACGCTTGCTTGAAAGTCAGCAGAGGCTCTGGAATGAACGTTGCTGGGCTCAGCTCCAGTGGAAATTCCCAAGAACATTACCAAAGAAGTCAGATCAAGTAACCATTAACAGCTGATGCCTGAGGTGCAGCTAACAGTTACTGGCGGCAGGAACTGAACTTAAGTGACGACTCTTAAAGGAATTTCCAACTTGGGAAAACTATGTGATCTGACCTTGTAATAATGACCAAAATTATATTATTTCAGCCAAGGTAGGTGGCACAAGCTTGTAATCCCAGCTATTCAGGAGGCTGAGGTAAAAGATCCCAAGTGCAAGGCCCACCTGGTCGAATGAGTTCAAGGCCAACCCAGGCAACTTGGAGTCAGCCTCAAAATAAAAAAGCAGTCAGGCATGACATATACTTATAACCCCAACACCTGAAAAGCGGAGGCAGCACGATCAGTTCAAAGTGATGCTCAGCTATGTATGTGAGGCCAGTCTAGGCCATATAAGACACTGCTTCTAAATAACAAACATAAATGTAAAAGCACACAAAGTGCTTGCCTGGCATAGGTGAGACCATAAGTTAAACCTCAGCCCTAAAAAGAAAAAACGCAGGGCCCTTTAGATATCAGGATTACACCTAAGGCCTAAGGAAGTAAAGCATTTGGTAAAGTGGCTTTTCCTCTTTTAGGAAGTAGCATGCCCCTCAAGAACTGTCAGGTGTCAACTACTTCCTTTACTACAGGGAGCACAGTCCCGAGGTGAGGCCACACCCAAGACATACAGGGCAGGCAGGTAACCAAAGGGAAGGAATAACTAGACTTGGAAGTGTCCTATTTCACAAAGGTTCTTGGCTTTGGCCCATGGGGTGCTATGTGGAAACACAGGCCTGTATTTTGCTCAGGTCCTATCAGACCTTCATACTTTCAGGCAATGCCCCCAAATTAAACATTAACATTAAAAATTCCCAACTTTGGAAATCATACAATTATCTTGGGTTATGAAGGCCTGAGTGTATCTATGGCAGACTGAGACTGTTCCTGAATGCTAGATAGAAACACCAGGTGCAGGATCAGCTTTCTCCTGCTTGCCCAAGTAACCAGTGAACCTGCCACACCATTTCCACGGCCCTCAGCCACCAACACTGACAATGTCAGACCACAGAACATCAACACACCTATTCACCGATCTCCACACACAACCCTCAACAGCCTGCTCAGCCCTTACCTCCATCCAACCCCTGCACCCTCTCATCTCATCAGTCTCTTTTCTGAATCTTTAAAAAATGTAAGCCAGTTGGTTGTGGTGGCATATAACTTTAATCCCAGCACTCCGGGAGGCAGAGGTAGGCGGATATGAGTTCTAGGCCAGCCTGGTCTATAGAGTGAGTTCCAGGACAGCCAGGACTACACAGAGAAACCCTAATTTGAAAAACAAACAGAATGAATTTAATTTTAAGTTTACTTTATATGTATCAGTGTGCTGCCTGCATGTATATATATGCACCATGTGCACACCTGATGCTTGAGAACATCAAAAGAGGGCATCAGATCCCTTGAATCTGAGGTTATAAGGGCTTGTGAGCCATCATGTGGTCACTGGGAACTGAACTGATGATCCTCTGCAAGGACACTGAGTCATCTCTCTCTACCCACCTTGAGCCTTCATGCTACCTTTCTCTAACAGAAGCTGGACCCCTGCTTCCAGACCATTCTCCCTCCACCTCCCCATACCTATCATCAGAGTAGAAGGCTGTACCATCTGCTGACCCAGCCCCTCTCTTCATAACCCTTACCTGGGGTTCACTGCCTGAGGCTGCTCTGACTTGTGGGGGACTTCCAGTTAGACAAATGAGCTTTGTCTTGTCTGTCCTCCAACGACCTTGTCTTCCACATCACCTCTCAGTCTAACACTAACATTTAAATTTCTTCAGAGCCGCAGTTTCATCACCTACGTTCATCACCCATTCTTTCTAGTTTTCTAGGTCTTTCCTTCCAGAACCTCAACTCTAACAACCTGTTGGCTCTACCCACCACCTTTCCGCTGCCCCTCAGATATTGGTGTAGATAAAATTCCATGAACAGCCTTTCATAATCACGCCTGTCCATGCGCCTTCACTTCCCTTTGTTGGCACTGTGCAGCTGCGTGCCAGAGAAACACCCCACCTGAGTACATGATTTTGCTTGCTGAGAAAAACCAAAGCAAACAGAGAGGACCCCCTCACACACACACACAAAAAAAAAAACAAAACTGCCTCCTGCCTCAGATCAAGCTGTTGAAGCTTTCAAACAAACAGCACTTGAGATAAGTGAGGGCAGCAGTTCACCCTGCCAGACAGCTACTTCAGAAAGGTCAGTAGGTCTGGCCAGTGTGAACAGAAAAGGACTGTTCAGCAGGACAGGGCCTCATCAATTACCATGGTGTAAACGTCCAAAGGCCTATAGCGGCACGGCCACATCAGGTTGGTTCCAGGCTTAGAGGACACGCAGAAGCTTAGAAACCATAACCAGATGTAGTCACAGGCCAGGTAACTACAGGTATAAGGCAACAATAATGTCTTCATCTGAAAAAGCCCCTAAGGGCTGCTGGAGGCTGGTTTATGCTACAATGATCAACAGCCCATTCTCCTGACTCTGGATCTAGAGCTGAGCCTCTCTCCTCACTGGCCCTTGGCATTCCCAACTTTTTTCCCCCCAGTTTTCGACAGAGGAATAAACCATTCCTCAGAAGCTACCACAAAAACAGCCTGACTGCCACACTTCCTACTTTCTCTTTCATCCAATAGGTTGACCAGAAGGCCTTGGGCCATGTGGCTGCTGTCCACTTCTCCCATCTCCTCTTCCCCTTCCTCACTTCTATTCCAGCCTTGAGCCCTTGATCACAACCAAGTTTACTCTGGACCCAAGGCTTTTAGTTCTCCACTACTCCCATAGGACACTGGTCCAAAGGTCTTGTTACAGTTGCCACCTCATTCTTCCTGTTAGGACTCAGATGTCACCCTCCTCAGACACCTTCCTAGCTAGGCGCCCCTGTTCCCACCCGTCTGTTGTTGCCACTTGGTTATTTAATCTTTGGCAAGTACTCGTTCACGGGTCTCTCCCACTGGAATCCAAGCTCTGTGAATGGAGGAACCTGTCTCTTCTGAGACAGCTCCTATCCACGGTCCTCACCAATACTCAGAGGGCATTCAACGAGTTTGCTGAATCAATGAATTCTTTCAAGAGATCCTTCCAAAGCTGGCTAGTGCTTGTCTGAAGTAGTTAAAGTACTAACAACCCTTGAAGACGCCAACCCCAGCGGCTGAATGCCAATATCAACACTCTCATACCAGGTGCTCCTGCCCTGGCTGGCACCTTGGCAAAGCTCCTCTCTTCTGCCACTGCTTCGTCCTTCGGAGACCATTCGGAAGGCTGTTGCCCTACATCCTAACAACAGGTGTCCTAGGAGCGTCTTCCCTGTACTCCAAGCTGCCAACAGGTCAGCCAAACAAATCCCCACCTTCTGAGGCCTGGCTCCCCCAACCCTGCTCCCCCGGGCTTTGTTTGGCCTTGCAGTTTCCGCTTCGTCGAGCTCACCCACTTCCTGCCACAGGAGAGACCAGCGCCACGCCTTCCTGGATCAATACCCCATCTCCCGTCCCAAGGGACACTTTATTACCCTTACACCTCCGCGCTCGCTGTTCACTCCGATGTGTCCCCAACCTTTCCACCCCTCCACCTGCAGGGCCGGCTCCCCCGCACACTTTCGCCATCCCAAAGGGCCTGCGATCCCCGTCAGCGGCGGCCTCCTCCACCCCCTCCCCTCCTCCTGGATCCCCGCCCGGCCCTCACCGTGGATGTCTAGGTCTCCGCCGGCCGCCTCGGCCCCGGAGAGGAGCAGCGAAGCTAACAGGGCGAGGAGCGCCCGGCCCCGCCGCGGCCCACACAGCTGCGCCATGACCTGCTGCCCGCGCCGCGAGCCAGGCCTCGAGCCACCGGCCGTTGGGGACTCACGAGCAGGTGCGGGAAGCCCAGGGGCGCGCACGCGCACTGGAGGCCGCGAGCTCAGGTGCGGCTGCGCCCGGAGCGGGTCGGGGACGGACCGCGAGGCGCCCGGGTCCCAGGAAGCCCCTTCTTCGGGCTTTTGGCGCGTACGACGCCTTAGTCGGTTCCCAACGCGCCCCTGGACGCCAGGCGACACTCGGCGACTCTCCCCAGACTTAGGACTCCACAACGCCTAACGTCCGGGGGGCGGGACTGCGAATGGCGGACGCTGGGAAGTTAGGGAAGGTGGCGGCCCGGCTGGGGGCGGAGCGCACCTGGCGGGGCGGCGCGGACACGGCGCAGGCGCGGAGGGCGGGCACCTGAGACGCCGCTCTCCCACCTTCACCTGGGACCGCCCACGGCTCTCGGGAAGGAGGCGTGGTTGGCGTTGGCCCCGCCCCACCGGCCCCGGCGGGAGGGGTGGTCCTGCGGCGCGCCCTCACCCTTCCTTGTGGGTTTTGGCCACGACGCCATCGTGCCTTCGCTCTGGCGCTGAGACTAGAGTAGGAGACACACACTTCTGGGAAGACTGAGGCTTTCTGCCCCCACTTGCCTTCTGTTAGGGATTTTTATTCTGCCTAAATTCAGCGCCCCTTGAGCCATGACCAAATGTCGGGGACTCAGAAGTGACCATGCCAGACTGGCCTGTGTGTCGTCAGACAGGCGCAGCCCGGAGTAGTGATGCGGAAGCAGAGGGAAGAGGGATCAGGAATGCGATGGGGAAATCCTAGGGTTGAGTGAGCAAGGGTTGGGACAATGAAAACCAGAGGATGGTAGGAGCCCGCCCACACAGGTCCCTTTCAGCGCGACAGCCAGCCGGGCAGGGGACTGCCAGGAAAAAGGTGGCACGTCCCGAAAACAGCAGGTTTCCCTGGACCCTGTACAGGAAGATAAATACAGTTATAGAGAGGTCTTAGGGCAAAGATCAGAACCTTAGGATGAACAGGCCTGAAGGGGAGTGGGGACAGAAACCACAGAACCAAGGTGGGCTTCTGGGAAGAGGGTCCATATAAACCGGATGAACGGAGCAGGACTGACGGGAGTAGAAGTCCACTACCAAGATAATTAAGATGATTACATTATCACTGAAATAGTTCTGTTAGCCGGGAGGTGGTGGCGCACGCCTTTGATCCTAGCACTCGGGAGGCAGAGGCAGATGGATCTCTGTGAGTTCGAGGCCAGCCTGGTCTACAGTGTGAGATCTAGGACAGCCAGGGCTGTTACACAGAGAAACCCTGTCTCGAAACACACACACACACACACACACACACACACACACACACACACACGAAAGAAGGAAGGAAGGAGAAAAGAAAGAAAGAAAAGAAAGAGAAAATGATGCTCTTGGGCCAGCACCTGTCCCCAAAACTGGTGCATACATGGTGGAACTGACTTCCCAAAGTTGTCCTCTGACCTCCACACTTTAGCCATGGCACTTATCCCACATACATATAGACACACAAATAAAAATAAATGTATTTAAGAAAAATAAAATAGTGTTCTTGTTATTGTAAACAAGGCTGGCTTGGTTGCACACACCTGTATTCCCGGCAGCGGTGGTCGAAACAGGACTGGGATAGTCCAAAGCCAACCCCAGCAACAAGCAACAAACCCTGTCCCTCAAAAACAAAGGGAAACAAAGCCACCCGGTGTGGGGTGTAGCTCAGTTGGTAGGGTGCTCACCAAGCATGCAGGAAGTCCTGAGTTTGATCCCCAGCGCCACATAAAATCAACCTTAGTGGCACATGTCTGCAATCCCAGCACTCAGGAGCTGGAGGACCAGGACCAGGAGGAGTTCAAGTTCATTCTCAGCATAGTAAACTCAGACCAGCCTGTGTTTCATGAAACCCTGCCAAGCAAAAGAGAAAGGAAAGAAAATAAAACCCTGAAAACTGGACAGTGCATTTGGGGCTGGGATGGTCTAAATCAAGAGAGCCTTGGAACTGGCAGTGGAGGAAGGGGCTCAGTGAGAAGTTGCCTCCGTAACTGAAGGAAAAGAAAAGGCAAGGAGCAAATACTGCAAGAGCAGGAGCAGTGGATAGGTCTCCTTTTTAAAGATTATTTTATGTGGCTGAGTGTTTTGTCTGCATATATGTATGAGCACCACACCACACATGTCATAGAGACCAGAAGAGGGCATTAAGTCTCCTGTAACTAGAGTTACAGGTGGTTATGAGTTACCATGTGGATGCTGGGAACCAAACCCCAGTCCTTGGCTCCTTGTTTGCAGAGAGTCTCTCTGTGAAGCCGAGGCTGTTCTGGAGCTCACTCTGTAGACCAGGCTGGCCTTGAAAGCACGGAGATCTGCCTGCCTCTGCCTCCGAGTACAGGGATTAAAGGCATGTGCTACTGTTGGGGAATATTATTTTAAGGTGTGTTACTTTTGTTTATGTTACCTTTGTTTAACTCTGTGAATCTGTGATACTTTGCCTGCCTAAGACACCTGATGGTCTGATAAAGAACTGAACGGCCAATAGCGAAGCAGGAGAAAGGAATAGGCGGGGCTGGCAGGCAGAAAGAAAGAAAAGAAAGAGAAATCTGGGAGAGAAGAGATCTAGGAGCCAGAGGAGGAGCAGGACTCCAGGGGCCAGCCACCCAGCTACACAGTCAGACATGGAGTAAGAAACAAAGAAAGGTATACAGGAATAGAAAATTAAAAGCCCAGAGACAAAAGACAGACGGATTAAGTTAAGAAAAACTGGCAAGAAACAAGACAAGCCAAGGTCAGGTATTTATAATTAAGGATAAGCCTCTCTGTGTGATTTATTAGGGATCTGGGTGGCGGGCTCTCCAAAAGAGTAAAAAACAACCAACACGACACCTCACCCATGTCATAGAAAACCTTTTGATTAGATATCTGGGTATCGTGGGAGCCAGGGCCACTGTCACCATTCTGTTGTTTCTCGGCTCAATACAGGAAAATGTGAGTTATCAATACAGTGTCTCCCTTAAGCATCTAAGATAGTTTTATGCCTGCCATCTTCTTTGTCTTGCCTTGAAGTTCTCAGAACTTCAATCCCCACCCTTCCCGCTTCCCACCAGGTTCTAGTTGTGCCTGTAAACATCACTAAATGGCTGGAGGGCGTGGTTGGGGAGAAAGCACACATTCATTCACTGGACCACTGAAGCAGGTACTTGCTCAGCACACATTCAGAGTCAGGTGCAGGGAACGTATAAGAGTGAACAGATCCTGGCTTGGTCGGAAGGCACATAAAGAAATGCTCCCTTGCCGAGCGGTGGTGGCGCACGTCTTTAATCCCAGCACTCGGGAGGCAGAGCCAGGCGGATCTCTGTGAGTTCGAGGCCAGCCTGGGCTACCAAGTGAGTTCCAGGAAAGGCACAAAGCTACAGAGAGAAACCCTGTCTCGAAAAACAAAAAACAAAAAACAAACAAACAAAAAAAAATGCTCCCTCGATGTTTGATGCTTGGAGTGACACTGCTGGAACATTCCTCAGGTGGCCTCAGTGGCCCAGGCCTCTAATCCCTGCTAATAGAAAGGCTGGGGCAGAAATATCATGAAGAGTGCTGGACAGCCTGGGGTACCTGAACAGTTCGAGCTGCATAATGGAGTGCCTGGACAGCTTGGGCTACATAATGGAGTTCCTGGATAGCCTGGGCTACATAATGGAGTCTCAAAAAAAAAAAAAAAAAAAAAAAAAAAGAAGGAAAGAAAAAAGAAAAAGAAAAAGCTGGGCACAACAGTGTCCTCTTTCAACCCCAGCACTCAGGAGGCAGAGACAGGCGTATCTCTGTAAGTTTGAGACCACCTGGTCTACCCAGCAAGTTCCAGGTCAGCCAGGGTTACAGAGTGAGATCACATCTCAAGAGGTGATGGCACACACATTTAATTCCAGGACTTGGGAGGCAGAGGCAACTCTGTGAGTTCAAGGTCAGTCTAGTCTACATAGTGAGTTCCAGCACAGCCAGGGCTACATGGAGAAATCTGGTCTTGAAAAAAGAGAAAAAGATTTATTTATTTTTATGTGTATGAGCATTTGCCTGAATGCATATATGTGTGGCATGTGTGTGCCTGGTGCCCTCGTAGGTCAGAAGATGTCAGATCCCTTAGAAGTGGCATTACAGGTGGCTGTGAGCCACCATGTGGGTGCTGGAAACAGGATCTGGGTCCTCTGCAAGAGCAGCCAGTGCTTTTAACCACTGAACCATCCTGCTAGCCCCTGTGCCAGGCTGTTTACGTGGGTGTTAGGGAGCCAAACTCAGCACCTTACTGACTGCACTAGCTCCTCGGCCCAGTGTGTGCCTTTTTGCCTGTACCCAAGGTGCATGACTTGAACTCCCTAGCTTTGCTACAGTCCTGCTTGAGAAGCAGACAATAAAGCAAGTGAGTAAATCATACACAACTTGAGAAAGTGCTGTTGTGCGGAACTGAGCTCAGGGATAGAACACCTGCCTGCTCAGCATGTGTGAGGCCTTGAGCAGCTCACCCAGTATTTCAACAATATAGGAGGTAAGGTTCTTGCTGCTTCTGACCCAGGTGAGAAGACTTGCAAAGTCAAGGTCTCCCCTTATCACCCTTGGTAACATTCCCACCCATTCCATTTCTCCCGGTCGTATAATAAACTGTAGACACACTGTACTTACTGTCGCCCCAGTGTGAGCTCTGGGTAGATCGCCTCCTATACTGTTGGCCACTTGTAGAGCAGGTACTTGATAATATTAATTTTTTAAAAGTATTTATTGTGTGTGTGAGTGTGTGCCCGAGTGTCTGTTTTGCAGGAGCCCTTCGAGGTCAAAGGAGGGCGTCAGATCCCCTGGAACTGGAGTTACAGATGGTTGTGAGCCTCCATGTGGGTGCTGGGGACTGAATCCAAGTTCTCTGCAAGAGTAGTCAATGCTCTTAACTGCTGAGCCATCTCTCCAGCCCTCCCACCCCCATTTTTTGAGAGAATTCTCTCTATGTAGCCTAGGCTTATCTCGAAGTTTCATCTATACCCTTGCCTGAGCTGTTCAAGTACTCTTTGCCACCCCACCTCAAGTCCTGAAATTCATCATGCCTGAAAATGTTATTTATTTATTTATGTATGTATGTATGTATGTATGTATGTATGTATTTATTTATTTGTGTGTGTGTGTGTGTGTGTCACATGTAGTGGTCTGAGGATAAGTTACAGGAGTTGAGACAGACTCAGGTCCTTAGGCATAGCACAAAGCCCTTTACCAACGGATCCATCTCCCCCTTCCAGGCTTTGTTTGCTTTAAGGCAGGTCTGCAGCTCAGGCTGTCCTGGAACTCGGAAGCTCACTATGTAGCCCATGCTCACCGTGAATTCCTAAATCTCCTGCCTCCACCCCTTAAAGGGTTACAGGCGGCTGACACCACTCAATAAATACCGTGTGCTGGAGCAAGTGACACATAAATGAATGGATAGATGGGTGAATGAATGAGTGAGGTAAACTAAATGGTAGTTCAAGCTCGGAGGCGGAGCACTTGATTAACTTTCCTGAGGTCCCAGGGTCCATCTCTGATCAGCTTCTAAGAAACAAAAAAAGAAAAGAAAAGAAAAAGAGTTGGGTGTGGCGGCTTAAGTCTGGAATCGAAGCACTTAGGAGGCAGAGGCAGGAGGTTTAGGAGTTCAAGGCCAGACTTGGCAAATTGAGACCCTGTCTTAAAACTTGGCCTCTCATAAAGAGAAGTCGCAGCACCCCTCGCTGCCGCCAGAGGGCGCACAGGGCCGACCCCAGAGCGTGTCCCGGGACCCCGCCCCGGGATGTGCACCCCGGGCGCTCTGAACTGAGTGTCCCGCCCCCCGGCCCCATCTGCATCCCGCAGGACCCTGGCTTGAAGCCTGCACATTAGCCTGCTCGCCTCTGCAGGAAGGGAAACTGAGGCCCGGCGGCCGGAGCGGGGCGGGTCCCAGAGCTCGAGCCCCCGCCTCCGTCCCCC